>BQNB010033259.1:0-52477 GCA_026074375.1 Tanacetum coccineum
GTTTACGTATAACGTGTGCGTCCCCTTAGGCTCGTATAATTTCCGGACATATACTTTAATATAATGGACATATTCCAACAAAGGCAACGATAACAATCTTTCACCGGCACTGGTGCACCTTACAGCCCATAAATAAACCTTGATCTCAGTTTTTCTTGTGTCCCTTTTTTTGACGAAAATTGGGGTCGGGTATCGGAGTTCGCCAATTTCGGGTGGTGTCAGGATGTCAATGATTAACATTAATTAAGATTGGATAAACCAATCAATGATTCAATAAGGAAAACTAGAAAGAAGCATGTCACGTATCCAAAGGCCCACGTATTGCATACGATGAACTAGAAAACTTATCGGTTTTATGAGTAAAGGTGTTGTAAACATGAAAATTTGGATCGAAATAGGAGTAATCACATAATAAAAGAGTTCAGTTAGATGTATTATTCACATGTCCCTGTTACTACGAATAAATAATGTTTATCTCTTACCAATTAGCACTTATTTAGTTACTATGAAATATCATTTAATTAATTCTTAATTTTTGTGGTTTAGTTTGCGATTAATGAAAGAACAGAAAATTGTAAGGATGAACCGGGAGGAAACACTCTGATAAGGAAAGTGGGTTAAACAATGTTAGGGGTATGATTGTCAATTTACATTAAAATTCTGTGTCCAAAGTAAATGGTTCCGTGATCACTGCCGATATGCAATACATTTAACATTGACCAATTTAAGGTTTCTAGCTTTGATGCTCCAAAGTAGCCAACTTTTTATAAATAAGTCAACTCCACCTTACTTACTTTTTAAGGAGATAACTTTAAAACATGTGATGGTGATATCTAATCATATGAATTCGAAATATAGATTCGTCAATAAGTTTTACTTGGTTAAAGGTGATAAATGTGTTGTAGGTTCCAAGAATTCACACAAATATGAACTAGAAAGAGAAAACTAGAGAGAGAGTGGATAGGAGAACACATATGAAAAACACATTAAATGTGTGTGTAAAATGATTCAACAAACACTCTCTTCATGTGTGGAGAGGGTTTATATAGTTACAAGGGTGCGGGCTAACCGGGCTTTCCTTAGGCTTTCTATAAGCCCGCCCGGTTAGCTTCCTAACTATTACATAAAATTGTCTAACTATTACAAAGGCTCGTGAGATCGATAATGATCGTCACTTCACTAAAAACTGAATTCCTAACAATCTCCCTCTAAAGGACCATCGTTGAGATCTTATAAATGATCAATATTTTCTGTATTTCTAACAATCTCCCCTTATTTTTAACAATCCCCCCTTAAGGGGTGATCATAGAGATCTCTCCTTGTAACCTTGATCATTAATCGTTGAAGCTTCTTGTCTTGATCTTGAGTCTTTTTGTGTGTGTAATAGTTGATCTTTTGTCTTGCATCTTTATATAGTGATCTTTGACTTGTGGTTTGAGCTTGTTTATTTAAGATTATCATTGTATGTGATCTTGAGCTTTCTTGAGATCATCAGCTAAATTTAATCTCTAATCATCATCTTGTGATCTTTCACCATCTTGTGTGCTTGTGACTTTCAGGCCGACATGCTCATACTTGTTGCAATCTTGAAAGCTTGACTTTATATTCATACTTCTTCATCAATACATAACTTCATCTCTTTGACATACTGAAGAAGAGGTTGATATCAGAGTTTACGGAAGCTTTAGGTCAATCTTTCTTGATGTTATAACGACATTGAGTCTTGAGTATGAGCATGTGGCTATGAACTTGACTTTGCTAGAATGAGTTTTCTGCATCTCTATCTTTATGCAATCCTGAAATAAAACAGTTAGTAATAAAGCTTGGTGACGAATATGGCTTTGTCATTCATCAAAGTTCGGTTGCATTAACCTTCGGTTCTGTGAGGACCATTTTATAGTATAAATATTGTACATGTGATCAAGTAGATTCATTATAAGAACCTCCTTGACACGGTTTCTAGCTTAAAGTGTTAGATCCTCTAACGCATGTGCATTAGATTCACTGTACTTGCTAGTATCCCTTTACCAGACACCTGAAAGCAGGCTACCTCATTAATAGTATTGCTACTAATAGAAAGATAAGAGTGAATCAGTGAGTTATTATCTCACCGATTGAAGAGAAAATTGATTTGAAAAATCAATCGATGTGTTACTAGTAAAAGTGTTTTTGTAACCTATCGAGAGTTTTAAGCTTTTATCAAAATTCATCCTTCGTCAATTCATAATCTGGACCGATACGATGCCCAGTGTCACAAGTTTGATCCATTTAGGATCTCACAAGTCACATACCTAGAGCTTGTTTGATGTTGGCTCTAGCAGGATTCCATCTTCATTGTGAATACTTTCGTATCACTCGGATGTTCTGGCAATATCACAAGGATAACGCGTAGGACTCTTTAGATAATCCTTGTTTTCACAGTGTGTGAAAGACAAGTATATTGAAATAGTGTCCTAACGAGATTTATTGATGATCTCTTGGCTCTAGACTCAATAGTGCGTTTTGGTTTTAGTGGTCGGAGGCTGGAGCTGACTGCCAACTAACTCGGAGTGAGAAAGTCAATAGATAACGTGTTTAGTCTCTGTAAGAAATGAAACATAAATCTTTTTAAGAAATTCTAAAGTGGCCTAGGTAGTGGTGTGGCATGTGCATCACTAAGAAGTCTATGATGTCAGTCTTCAATGACAGCAATCACATGTGATCTAACAGCAGATGAATTGACACCAGTTTCAGCTTAGGTGTATGAAGGCAGCTTCCTTTCTTTTCGCCATTTTAATCTCGAACAATACTTTTTCATTCTTCAACCCCTTCAAGTGCTTACCGAGACTTTTAGACTATACCATTTGGGTTTATTACCATAATAGCTCCATCTCATTATTGGCACTATACCCTTATTCTCATTTTTTACTCTTTTTTATCATAACCTAAGGACTCTACACTAACTAGTGGAATTGTCCCCTAGTAGATCCACACTGGTTCTGGCTGGATCATGGGAACGAATACCTAATCTTAACGAACCTAATAACTCTGATAAAATTAAATTCATGGGTCGTATTTTGTAATTAGTTCTCACTTGCCATAGAAACATTTGAAAAACATAATCAAGGTACTTGTGATATAAATATCAAAGATTTTTGTACCTTGATTATTTTGGCTTTTCAGAAATGCTCCCCCTTAACATGTGCATCGATATTCGAAAGTGTTTAGCACATGAAGGATGGAGTACACACATGAGTCTATAAAATCACCTTTTTATACGTTTTCATATTTTAATCACATTTTCTCCCTCATCAAAAATTTCAAACCCTTTGATTTATTGGATATCAAATGATTCAAATATGTTAGAAAACTGGGAGAAAAATGTGCCAATTATTCATAAGCCGATTAGGGAACATATTAATGCTCCCCCTCAATATTAGAGGGATACGTGTTAGTGTCAAGTATAATAATTTTTGAAAGATTTTGAGTTTAACGAAAAACTCATGAAAAAAATTTATACATTGACACTTAACAACCAAAGATACACTACATAATAATAATAATGTACAAGATATAATATATAATATAAGATTATATTGACCTGAGTATCGGAATGACAAGATTATTATGTTTTGTTGATGAGTCTGTAGTCAATATCTCTTAACCTTCCACTAACAAAGCTTTCGAGACTCTTGAAAATTGGCCTGATCTTGAGCCTTCTCTTAATCAGCTTGATAAACTCTCGACTCCTCCGTTTATCATCCTCAGTCCAAATCCTATTCTTTATGCCAGGGTTGAACTTGAATAGCTCATAGTCTTTGACCATGTAATCCAGCTTTTCTAGAATTCTCGTTAACGTGCCATCACTGAACTTGTGCACCTTAGTCTTCTGCATCATCTTCTTCTGATTATTTCTATCTCTGTAGATTACGGCCCTTGGTTTGTGGACAATGGTGTAATCTTCTTTGAATAGAAAATTCGTTTCATCCCATCTCGGTTGTGTAATGTTGAGCTTCGTTTGATAGCTCTCAATACCGAGTTGAAAGTCTTCCACGCGTTGTCTGATGACTATGTTCCTAGTCTACAAGTTGACTGCGGTGGATAGGTGAACTTTTTCGGATCCAAATAAGTGGTTGACCTTGCCTTAAAGATTGAGCAGGTATAAGTCTTCAAAATCACTCGGATACAGATTTTTAAAGTCGGCTTTCGAGATCTTGTATTCTTTGTAGCCAGCCCTTCATAAAACTATCTCTTTCAGGAATGTGTAACCGTATCTGGAGAAGGTCTTGAGACTGACAACACTCAGAATCCGCATGTGTGATCTGACTGCATTGCGATCTGAAGGGGCACTGTGTCTTGTAATGTAGAATTCCTTGCGCTTGAACCACCAGTATGAAATACTGTAGGCTGAACTGATATCGTAGGCACTTTAACTTTCAGTCTATAAGGATGGTATTGATTCTTCGAGCCTGAAGTCTGGATAGTAAGCCGCTTTCAGCTTGGATATGGACAAAGCATGTCTTCTTTCTTTATTACATGATACAAGATATTCTAAGTCTTTATTGAAGAAGTATTGAGTTTGAATTGTTACCTGACCTGATGGACCTCCTATAGGTAAAGGTTTGCTGATGTCATGCACGACCCGATTACCCTCAGGATTCATCAAATAAATCTGGTCTGTCGGTAACAAGTGGCACTCTTCTATTTAAAATTAAAGGGATATGCTGAGGACTTCTGAACTAGAGGCTGTTTTGAAGAAGAGACATCAGAATCATGCTTTTTCTTCTTGCTTCGGTCAGAGTCCTTTGGAGGAGGTGGAGGAGGATCTTGGTCATCATGGTTGATTTGTCTTTGAAAATCTTTTTGTAATTACTAAAAACACTGATTTATTGTGAAGACAACTTTTTACCAATAAAAATAAGAGACCTCTTATTTTGACAAATAAATGCACTAAAACGTACACTTATTTGAACAATCTTGGGTTATGAGGAAAGTATGCATAACCCATGATGCATAGATATAAAGTAATCCATACCCGGGAAAAATTAATTACCCGTTGTCAGGAACAACTATCTTTTTGAAGACATGCTTTCTCCAGATTTAAAAGCGGGTTGCAGTCTGAAATAAATGCAAGCCATATGACATGTTTTGAAAGATATATACAACTTTTCGCGACTTTATTAACAACCACGTGTCTTATTGAAATTGCAATTCTAGGGTCGTAAATATTATCGATACCAGAAGACATGTCAATCAAGGACATATTTTTGTGTTATTTCCCTGAGTTTTAATTTTTGGTATTTTGTTTTGTAAAATTTTATAAGAAGTGAAAAAATCTCTTGTGTTTTCCTAATGATTTTGTATCTACAATAGATACAAGAAGATTTTTCTTCTTTTGAAGATAAAGCGCACTGAATCGTACAATTTTATTTTCTTTGAGGAGCGGGGCCTGAGGTGTTGTCTGCAGATGCCATTTGATCTTGTTCATCACATATGACTTCCTTGACCCCCTGTTTCTGAGATCATCTCGTCAGTAACCAAATTCTCTGAGTCTTTCCTTTAGGATAAAAAGATTACTTGCACTAAGATTAAGATACATGAACTGACATTAAGAGTTTGATCGTGTGGAAAACTAGAAGGGGGGTTGAATAGTTTACCACTTTTTAATTTAAGGTTTTAAAGTGTTTGTAAAAATTCTAGATTCGAATTTATGTGAATTCAACACTTGCACAATATGAATAATATATTTATCTAGACAATTGATATGATAGTATGAGGAAATAATGTAAGACAAGAGATAAGAGTAAGAACAATCAAACCACAACGCGAGGATTTATAGTGTTTTGGTAACGAAGCACCTTTTCGCCCTACTCCACTCCCCGAGCATCTAACTCGAGAGTTTTCTTCACTATGTCAACAAGCTCCCTTATGGCGGGGAAAACCGTACACAACGTTGCTTACACCGATTTACGACACAAAGCTAAATGTCGAGTTCTAATCTTAGCTATAACCAATCTATCATAACACAACTTCACGACTTGTTCACGACTTTACAACTTCACAACTTCTTCACAACTTCAAGACTTCCTCACAACTTCACGACTTCACTTCACTACACTACTTATACCACAACTAACTAACACTACTTGGTAAGATCATCACGATCTAACTATACTTACAAAGATCACCAAGATCTAGCTACTACACATAAATACAAGATATACAAATAATTTACAAGTTATGATATGGATGCAATAAGATTGCAATACACACTTGAGGTGATGGAAGTATTCTTCTCTTGCACTTGAGGAATTGAGCTTGGATCACTTAAAAACAAAGCTTTATGATTAAATAATCAAAGGATTTTTGTGAGATGTGTGGGATGTTTTAGAACAGAAAGAATAAGTGCAAAATGTGAGAAAATAGTGGAGAAAAGTCTAGTATTTATAGGACAAACTGGGAGAGCATCTACCTAGGGGCGATCCCCTTAAATAGGTGGGCCGTCCCCTTAACATTTAGGGGGCCGCCCGTGTATTTAAGGGGGCCGCCCTAGACTAGGGCCTCCCCAGTTTGTCTTTTATGTAAGGGGATTTTTTGGAACTTTTCTAGCCGTTTTAGGTCCGAAAATTTGAATTTCAAAATGTTTATTTTGAATAAAACATTTCTTTTAATTGTAGAAAATGTTTTGTAATGTTTATAAAATGTTTGTAAGAGTGTGAGGTTGAATAAAAATTTTATTTGATCATAAAATGCATTAAGCATTTATTTATTCATACCTTTAAGTGATGTAATTATCGAAATGAGAATTTACTACTAATTACTTGTTTACGTTTAATTTTACATTGAACGTTTTTATCTTTTGTGATTATCAAAACGTAAAGATGTGAAAAATATTAATAATGTTTTTAGGCATTATATTTTATCAACAATCTCTCCTTTTTTGATGATTACAAAATTTAAACTCATTAAATGTAAAATTATTTTTAAACAAGTATTTAGTGAGTTTCATGTCACTTCTCCTCCTTTTTATAGAATCAAAAAGGCATCGTCGAGGATTGCTAGTAAAATCGACGAAATAAATGCTCCCCCTTGATGTGTGCTCCCCCTCGTTCGAGGGCACCAAGGAATCGAGCTATGGTTTCTTGGCTACAAAAATGAGTTAAAACAATACAAATATTTCTAACATGTAGCAAGAAGGAAAAATATTACAAGTACAAGCAAACATCAAAGCAGAAGATACTTCATTCATTTAGGATAATGTGTGTAAAGTACAAACAAGCATACATAAAAGAAAAAAACAAATATGCTTTAGAAGCATACTAATACATCATAGAGGAAAATCCTAAATAGCCATAGAAGGATTTTTGACTTGCTTGCGACACAAAAGGGTTTGACGATTATTTGTAGGCATATTATGAAATTAGTTGGTTGTTGATGGAGAGTTTGGAGAGGAGGCGGTTGTGGAAGGGTAATCTCTTTGAACCCTAGGTGGTGGATGCGGTCAAGTGAGGAGGAATTCAATCCAATTGATATCCTTACTTAAAGCAAGGAATTGTTTTTGGGTAAAGATGCAACAAGGGCAATACCTAACATGGGTTTTAACTTGGTTAGTGTTGAGGGTGTGTGGTAGGTTTGGAGAGTAAGGTGATGGGGGAATGTTGTTTTGTTGTTGAGAGAGATGCATGGCTAAGAGGTTTGATAGGTCTTGTAGTTGATTAATGTCCTCAACTAGGATTTCTCCTACCAGAGATGAGAGTGGTTTGTTGTTGAGGTTTGGTTTGTCACTATGAGGTGGGCTTGAGAGTGAGTATCATGTGAGTTTGCTGTGTGAGATGGAATAGAGGAAGTGAGACACACTTGTGTGATAGAGGGAGTGTCCTTAATGTAAGGAGTTTGGTTGTCACTTTGAAGTGGAGCTTGAGTGTGAGTAACATGTGAATTGATATGTGAGATAGGAAATAAAGATTGTGAGATAACATGTGGTGATGTGGGAGTGTCCTTAATGTTAGGAGTTTAGTTGTCATTTTGAGGTGGAGCTTGAGTGTGAGTAACATGTGAATTGATGGGTGAAATGGGAAGTGAAGGATGTGAGACACCTTGCGGTGATGTGGTAGTGTCCTTGATGTAAGAATTTGTTAATGATAGATTGGGGTGATTGTTTTCTTGAGATGGTTCATGATGAGGAGTTAGTGTTTTGGCATTGGTGTAGGTAAGTTTACATTGATCCCATTGGATGTGTTACAAGGGTTTAGTTTCTTCCTCCAAATGGGTTTCACACTCATTTTGGCTACCCTTGATGGTTTGGATGTGAGTTTGTTAGGAGATGTCATTGGTGAGGATGATTGTGATGATGATGGATGAGAATGTATTTATAGTGGAGGAAAGGTTTAAATTAGGAAGAATGAACATTTGAAGGATCAAATCCAAGAAATGTTTGTGAATTTAGGGAAAAGGTAGCTAAGTCTAGAGGGTATTTGGTTAAAGGAAGGTAAAAATACTGTTTTACCTATATTTCCCTAGGCCGGTCCCCTTCATTAGGGGTCGGTCCCCTTAAAATTAAGGGGGCCGCCCTTTATGAATTAAGGGGGGCGCCTACTGGCATTTCCCATATTTCCCAAAATTCGATTTTTCTTAAAATTTTGTGTGAGGGTTTATGTTTTGGTGGTTAGTTTGCAGCAAATCCATCCTTTTATGGCAATTAATATATTTAGCACATAGCAATTAAGCATTAAACATTCTACATATGTATGACAAGATGTAGGATAAAACTATTTCACATAATTTTTGGCATATAATCATATATAAATTGAGAACGAAAGAGAGTGAAGAGCATATAAACTAGTAACTAGATATAATGCACAAAGAGTTTATCTTGACAAAGGGGTTAAGTTAAAAAACGAACTAAACTTTTGTGCAAATCTTAGGGTGTGCCTAAGTGCGACAAATGTGGAGTAGCGATTATTTCGACACTAAGACATGTAAAACCTAAGAAATAATCCAAATGCTCCTTGATTTAATTTTCCTCAACCAAGATTGTCGAAAATATATATTAGATCATATACTTTTGACAACAAGTAAGAGAACATTATGCATATGTGAAAAATGTTTTTAGCATATCTCAACAATATGTGAAAATTGTTTCTCATGTGCTCCTAGTTGTGAGAAAGAATTTTTGGAAAATAATAGATTGGGACTATTGTATAATGAGATATGCATTTGGATAAGAGAATTTGTAAAAGTTTGCTTATAGATTTTTCCCAATCTTGTGTTTTTGTGTAAAATAGAAACCTAGACACAGAGAGAAGAAAAAAAAATTGTCAGTCAGGTGGGTGGTCCCCTTAAAGTCTGGGTGGTCCCCTTAAAATTAAGGGGGCCGCCCTTTATGAATTAAGGGGGCCACCACCTGTTGAGAAATTTTTTTCTCAGATTTTTGACAAATGGTTCATTGATGATTATCATTTCTTTATTATGCCGAAAACTTAATCAATTTGTTCCATCATTCCTAGACCTAGACGTAAGTAGTTAAATGGCTCACGTTTAAGTGGTTTAGTTAGAATATCGGCTATGTTGTCTTCCGATGAGACCTTTTCTATAGAGATATTCCCTTTTTGAACATTATCGCGAAGGAAGTGATGGCGAATCTCAATGTGTTTTGTTCGTGAGTGTTGAACGGGATTCTTACTTAAGTCTATAGCCCTTTTGTTATCACACATTATTGGAATGTCGTCTAACCTAACGTCATAGTCTATGAGAGCTTGTTTCATCCATAGAGCTTGTTGACATGCCTTTTCGGCGCTTACATATTCCGCTTCGGTTATGGAGATGGCAAGAGCGGTTTGCTTCTTTGAAAACCAAGATGTTAGACAACATCCCATAAACGTGCAAACACCACTAGTGCTCTTGCGATCTACGTAATCTCCCGCATGATCCGAATCCGCATACACTATTGTTTCTATGTCGGATCCCTTAGGATACCATAATCCTAAATGCGTAGTGCCTTTAATGTATCGGAAGATACGTTTAACCGCTTCTAGGTGAGAGGTTTTGGGATCCTCTTGAAAGCGTGCACAAAGGCAAACACTAAACATGATATCGGGTCTACTTGCCGTTAAGTATAATAAACTACCTATCATAGACCTATATTTGGTATTATCTACGGACTCACCTTCTTCGTCTCTCGTGAGTTTGGTTTCCGTAGACATAGGGGTTTTTATTGGCTTAGAGTCTTCTAGTCCAAATTTCTTAAGCATTTCCTTAATATATTTTGATTGATTAAAAAATATTCCATCATCTAATTGTTTTATTTGTAATCCTAAGAAAAAATTTAGTTCCCCCATCATACTCATTTCAAACTCATCATGCATGATCTTGGCAAAGTCATCACACATTTCTTGACAAGTTGATCCGAATATAATGTCATCAACATATATTTGGACTATAATGAGGTTGGAGTCTTTCTTTTTAGTGAAGAGCGTGTTATCTACCATTCCCATGGAGTAATCATGTTTAATAAGAAAGGCTTTTAATCGATCATACCAAGCTTTTGGGTCTTGTTTTAGACCTAAAAGCTTTCTTAAGTTTTTTATAGACATAATAAGGTTTTGCGGAAGTCAATGAATCCGGAGGTTGTGGCCCACGTAAACTCCTCCTTATTGATAACACCGTTAAGGAATGCATCTTCACTTCCATTTGGTATAGCTTAAAATCTAGTGCACAAGCATAAGCTAAAAGTATTCTTATGGTTTCTAGTCTAGCTATGGGTGCATATGTTTCATCATAATCAATTCTTTCTTGTTGATTATAACCTTGGGCGACCAACCTAGCTTTGTTTCTTGTTACGGACCCCAATTTGCATCGAGTTTATTTCTATATACCATTTTGTTTCCCTATAATGTTTATATCCATAGGATTTGGGACTAGTTCCCAAACATCATTTGTTATAAATTGATTTAGTTCCTATTGCATGGCCATTACGCAATTTTCATCTTTTAGAGCCTCATTTATATTTTTAGGTTCTATTGTTGAAATAAAGCAAAAGAAATTGCTTTTCTCTTGAGCTTGCGACCTAAGTGTTCTTTGATTTAGATTACTATGACATTTTTCTAGGGGATGACTTTTAGATTCTTTAAGTTTATTATTTGATTATTTTCATAAATGAAATGTCTTCAAGATCATTGCAATGGGTTTTGTTTTACTAAACCTCAATCCCTTCTTCTTTCGACTAATTTATCATCTTCCAATGGTGGATGTTTTTGGTGGAGGAGGAGTCTCATCGGAAGGTACATTTATTGAGTCTTCTACTTTCATTGTTTTGTTTGTTATGTATAATGTAAGCGTTACTACTTTGCGAATATCCTGGATAACACCTATCATACGTCTTTGGGTTCGAAAATGGTTAGGTAATCTTTTGTATTAAGAAAAAACATTACTTCCGAATACTCTAAATTGTTAGGTTTGGTTTCCTTCCTCTTAACAACTTCGTATGGTAGTTTTTTCCAAAATACGTCTAATAGAACTTATGATTTATAAGTTGATGTATCGATCACATTGCACAAATTTTTTGAGGAATGGATTGTTTCATTTAACATGGTATCTATTCCATTTCTTGTAAGGTGCGATTTTTGTTTCTATTCCCCATGTAATTTGTGGAGTAACGACGAGTAGGAAAAATTGTGAGATATCCAATTTAATCATAATATTTCCAAATTGTACTTCATTATCAAATTCTACCGACCATGATCGTTCTAATTGATACAATAGAAATCCCAATTTGTTTTGGATCAGTTTGCTAAATATTTCAAATTCTTGAGGCTTCGGTTGTATTTGTAAGAATTAGTGTCCAAGTGTATCGAGAATAGTTCATTACAATTACTAAGTATAAATAGATTTCCTCATAGCCCTTAGTATGGCGGAGGGGCCAAACAAATCCATGTGAAGTAGTTCTATAGCATATAGTTGGTGAGACATATATTTTGGCCTTGTGACTTACGTTGAGGCTCTGCTTTCCCAACTTTGCAAGCATCACAAAAATGTTGGTCGTATTTAGTTTAGGTAGATTTCTAACTAAATTCTTTAAACGCTATGATGTGAATTGTAGTTGCTTATTAGCATGACCTAATCTTCTATGCCTATTGTGGAATTTTGTCGAATGTTTGCAAGGCATATTTTGTCTTCCGGTTTATTTCTAGTTTCATTACTTATAATCCTCCTTTTCCTTATTCCGTTTACTGTATACTTTTTCGTTTTTGATTATTTTCGCTATCGTGTTGGTAACTATTACTTGGATAACTTATTATCAATATTGACCTTTACTAAGCAAGTTATAAGTTAAGTTATCTGACGTGCTCACATTTTCTAATATTAAGGAGTATGAGAAATGTACCTTAGCTATGATTTTACCGCGTAAGTGGCTTCCCAAAATATTTACGTTACTCCGTTGTATGCTTTGTATGAAGAAAACACTTTCGATTACCGGTCATGTGTTTTGAACATCACTATCTTTAATCCATTCATCGGGTTCGACAAGTTTACTCCAAGCATTTTTAAATTTTTTTTTCATCGGGCGCTTAGCTCAGGCAAGCTTCATCTTTAGGACTTTTCTACCTATCTTCTCCATTGTGCTCATATCCTTACTGAAGCTCTTGATCGGTGGTCTTTGGCGGCTTTGAACTTTCTCCAATGAAATAATTTTGGTCACTCATCTAAAACTTTTCTTTCACTGTTATTCATCAACCTTCATTTCTACTTCTTTTGGGAATGTTTTTCTATCGCAAGTGGTTGTTTGCAAAATCTTCCTCGTCTCTTGAAGAATTTCTTGAATTCCTTTACGGCCATAGCATACTCTTCGTCTTCACTATCGGAACTTGAGCTATCTTCATCACTTACTTCCTTTTTCACTTTTAATGCAAGTGATCTACTTTGTTCTTTCTTGCCTTTAACCGTTTCTACATCTTTCTTAATTACTTCTTCATAAACTTTCAAGTTTCCAATTAGTTCGTCAAGAGATAAGGTTGTTAGATTCTTTGATTCTTATTCGCCTTGACTTTCGAGCGCTTTTGGGTTGTTAGTGCCCCTAAGAAATTTCCTAACACAATTCTTGCTAGAAAAACTTTCATCAAGTGCTTTTAGACTAGTAATAATAGTGTTAAATTTAGCAAAGGCATTATCTATTGATCCTCTTTCGGAATTCATAAATATTGTTCACTATTGATGAAAAGGAGATCTATTTTGTTAGCTTTGACTTGATTATTACCTTGATGAGTGATTAGTAAAGTATCCCAAATTTCTTTTGCGGTTTGACACATAAAAATTCTTTCGTATTCTTTACGTGGCAAAGCATTATAAATTACCATTTTAGCTTTATTATTTTTTGCAAGTTTCTTTTTAAGATCATTATCTTGTTTATGAAAAGATACAATTTCATCCTTTTTAGTTTCGGGATTAAATTGAATAGGAGGAAAATCACCATCGGTAATAACATGCCAAAGATCTAGATCTTTTGACTTCACATAAGTTTCAAATCTATTTTTCCAATAAATAAATCCATCACTTTCAAAAAGTGGTGGTCTTTGCATAGATTGCCCTTCTAAATATTTTTTCGATTTCATAGATCGATTCAAGTTTTAAAATACAGTTTATTTTAAAAATCTTGTTTAACGTTGCTCTGGTACCAATTGTGGAAAACTAGAAGGGGGGTTGAATAGTCTACCGCTTTTTAATTTATTATTTAATGTTTGTTTGTAAAAACTTAGATTTGACTTTTTTATGAATTCAATACTTGCGCAATATGAACAATGTAAATACGTAGAAGTAAATAAAAGATAAGAGTTGAAAAGATCAAACCGCAACACAAGGATTTATAGTGGTTCGGTTAAAAGCTCTTCTCGGCCTACTCATTCCCCGAGCACCTAACTCGAGAGTTTTCTTCACTATGTCAAGAAGCTCCCTTATGGCGGAGAAAACCGTACACAACGTTGCTTTATATCAATTTAAGACACTTAGCTAGATGTAGAGTTCTAATCTTAGCTAGAACCAATCTATTCACAACACAACTTCACGGACTAGTTCACGACTTCACGTCTTCACAATTCATTACACACTTATCTCTTCACACATTGATACGGACTACACAACTTCTTCTAATCTTCACAAACTTCACGCCTTGATCCACGCCTACACCTTCTTCAATCTTCACAACTTCACACCTTACAATTCTTTCACCACATACTTATATCACAACTATCTATCACTACTTAAAAAGGATCACCTAAGATCCAATATACTTACATCAATCACCAATTCCTAACAACTACACAACTTTACAAGATTTACAAAAAATTTACAAGGTATTATATGGATGCAACAAGATTGCAATATCGGATTTTGGGGTGCTAATACTTCTTCACTAGTTGACTGAAGTTATTCAATCTCTGCACTTGAGGATTGAGCTTGGATCAATTGGAACAAAGATAAATGATTCAAAGGATTTTTAGAGAGGATATGTGGGCTGTTTTAAGCAGAAAGAATGAGTGCAAAAGGTGAGAAAAATGTTGGGGAATAGTTCAGTATTTATAGGACAGACTGGAGGAGCGTAGTCTATGGTCGGCCCCCTTAAATAGGGTGCCGGCCCCCTTATAATTAAGGGGGCTGCCCATGTATTTAAGGGGGCCGCCCCTTTCAAACGCTCCTCTTTTTTGTCCTATCCAGGGGAGGTGTTTACTGGACTTTTTCTAGCCGTTTTAGGTTCGAAAATTTAAAATTCAAAATGTTTATTTTGAATAAAACATTTCTTTTGAATGTAGAAAATGTTTTGTAAGTTTATAAACATGTTTACAACATTTTATAAAAGTTTGAGGTTGAATAAAAATTCCTTTTGATCATAAAATGCATCAAGCATTTGTTTATTCATACCTTGAAGTGATATAATTTTGAAATGAATATTTACTCCTAATTACTTGTTTATGTTTTAATTTTTCATTGAATGTTTTTATATTTTATGATTATCAAAATGTAAGGATGTGAAAAATATTAATAATGTTTTTAGCATTATTTCTATCAACAACCTTAATTGTAGATAATCTCCAAGTCTTATAGATAATCTGCGTCTTGCCATTATCTTTTTAATTATCAAAAAATAATTTGCACACAAATCCCACACTTCCCAAACTTGACACAAACCCCCTTTCTTGTTCCTTCCAAAATTTGTCGCTTTAGAGAAGAGGACAAGGGTTTTCGTTTTTGACATTTAAGCCCTTCTTTTTTGTATTTAACGAGTATTAAGTTAGTTAATAACGTCTAAAAGTTAACTAACGATCGTTAAATAAATATCTTGAAACATATTATATATTTAATAAATATAAACGAGTTACATATATTAAATATACAATAAACGTACTTTTCGTGTATTATTGTGTGCCCCCGATAGACTCACATATTTCTAGCTGTATAAACGTTACACGTAACGACCACAAACCAACAATACGTGCATATTAGAACAAAACATGAAAGTTTAGTACATAAAGTAGAAACACTTTCAGTTTACTTTCAAATCGGTACATTAAAACAAGTTTGAGGTTTTTTAACAAACCCTACTTTTTTTCTAAACAATGACAAAAGTTACCAATTTTCGACACATAATTCATCAAGTAACCATTTTTTCCCCGAAAGACATAAGTATTTAGTTAACAGAGGGGTTTCGGAAGGGCGTGTAATAGGTTTCGTCGTACAAAGCCTCCAGTTAAAGGGGTTTCATTTTTATTAGTTTTGTATATAAATAGTAATACATATAATATTAAACATATATAATCGATTTAATCCAAATTTATATGCAATTTCTATTTGGTTTACAAGTGCAATCGGGCTTCATTGGTTCTTTATTATAACGTCAAGTATTTTTCTTGATTGCCTTAATTAGTTGTAGGAATTGATGATGATCCTGGCATTGACGATCCTCATTTGTAAAATTTCAATCTTGATATTAAAACATGGTTCCAGCTATAGTGTGATCTTGGTTAATATAAACACTTAATCGCTTCAAGGTTAAAAAAGTTAGATTTAGACTTTTTATCAATATAAAGCTATCCGTAATGGTACGGGTGCGGGCATGAGGCACCGGTGAAGGTCTCGCTCACTTGTGAGCCCATTATGGGAGTGTCCTAGTCACAAGTGAAACAAGGCAAAAAAAATCCTCATAACGGTGAGGCAGGGGCTTTATAGTTTCGGGCAAGTTAATATTATTTATTTGGTTCGCGAGTGTATGTAGGGTATTTTATAGAGTATATTTGTATAAAGTGGGTATTTAATTGAAATGTGAAGATGATGCGACTGATAAGGTTGGATTGTGAAGGGAGTGAGGGTAAAAATGTGAAGAGAGAAAACTGATGTGACGCTAAAGTGTCCGGTGAAAGAAGGACTAATAAGGGTAGCGTAGATAGCTCGTCGTGGATTAAAAGTCATATATAAGACGTAAAACTATAGGACTAAATGTACAAAGGCAATAATTCAGACGTACGATAAGTTCAGTGTACTATTTTAAAGCCCCATAATCGTTTCGAGATTGGTTTTTGTTGAAATGATTCTAATTTAATCGGAATCCACTTTGACTTATAACATCGCATAATCAAAAGGTTTCTTCACGTTTGGTTGAATTCTTTTTCTTCTAAAAAAGAAAGTACTAGCTAGTATAAAGTTACATGAATGGACCGAAAAGCTTGCGTCCCAATGATAACAATTGTTGTGAAAAGCTCGGATTTAAGTACTGTTTAAAATATGTGAAATAGATTTGCGATATGTATAGTGAAATAATCACTTGGCGTTAAAAAATAGTTGTCACGGAATGCTTACAAACTTTATTAGATTTTCTAATACTCTCTTATGTTAAGATAATTTAACGATTGCTGTTTATGGTACTCAATTGTTATTTTTTTTAACTAGTTATAATTCCCGTGCACGCACGGGGCTTACACATAAATCAAATTTATTTTAAAACTTTTTTTTAATATACATGCATATGAAAATTTTCCGTGTTTAATATATTGTATTTGTGATATTAGTACAACTAATAATTATAAACGTGGTTTTACATAAAAAAAAATTCATTATGTATTAATACAAGCATAGTTGCCCGCGCGTTGCTGCGGGGCGGTGTTTCTTTTATCATAGATGTTGGTGTTTTTTTAAGCATTGGTCGCGCGTTGATGTGGGGCGTTATTTTTTTTTTTTTTTTTGTATTTTGTTTTTTGTGCGGCTATGTGTTGGCGTTGTGTCGTGGGTGTTTTTTGATCAGAATAAATCAACTCTTGTAATTTTTTTTCTTATTTTGTGCCGAGCAAAAAAAAAATTTAATTATTTTGTGCAATAGTTTCTTTTTTTTATATGGGCTTATGTGTTTGGTCTCATGTCGCGGATATTTTTTGATCTGAATAAATAAGTACTTTTGTAATTTTGTACTGAACAATTTTTTTTTAAGTTGCCTAGTTATAGAAATAGAAAAAAAAAAGTCAAATGGGCCGGCCCAATGGGCCGAAATAGAAAAAAAAAAGTCAAATGGGCGGCCCTATGTTTATTAGGTTTTTATTATGGGCTTATGTGTTGGGCCGGCGTAATACCAGTCGTGGATAGTTTTTGAATCTGAATTAAATTATATTTTTTTTTTCCCCCATGTTTTGGACTGAGCAATTTTTTTTTATTTTAGCGGGTTTATTTTTTTGGTCTCATGTTTAATAGTTTTTTTTTATATAGGCTTATGTGTTGAGCCTCATGACAAAGGTATTTTTTAATAGGAATAAATCAGTAATTTTATAAAAAAAATTCTATTTTATGCCGAGCAATTTTTTATTTTTATTTTTTAAGTTGCCTACTTAAAAAAAAAAAAACCGGCCCAAAGTGATAGCCCAATGGGCCGGCTACTGTAGCTACTGTAGCATTTGAGGGTTAAAACGACGTAGTTTTGAACCTCCAATGTGTATATATATTAATAAGTGTTTTAAAACCCGGGTTGACCCGGTCGGATGACTGGAAGCCGGATTTTGCCGAAAAACCCGGTTGAACCGTGACCCAGCAGGTCAATTAAATAACCATTTTTTAAAACTATGATTAATATCGTTTAATATTTTGTAAAGATTTTGTTAGATGAAAGATTTAACTTTGTCTAACTCACATGAGTGTTGATGTTGTTGTTCAAATGTATTCATTAATATCATGTTGTACACAATATGCAAGTTTAATATGTTTTTCTATATAAACTTTAAATAGTTTTTTATATGTTGTATTTTTAAAGTATAATAAAGTCTAGATAGTATAAAGTCTACAGAGGTATTTGTTTATTTTTTAAATTTATTAAAAATATGAAAAATTATAAGTTTTACTTAACTGCATATGATTTATGTAAAATTCAACAACTAAAGTTTTATTAATCATCTCCTTTTTTTAAGTTTTTGTTTTTCACATACTTGACACCTATATTATTATGTTTTATTTTCCTCCATCATATTTCTCTACTAATTTTTTCAATTTTGACCAAAATTGATTCAATTTTGACTTTTTTAACCAATCAGATCGCACGATTTTGCCTACGTGTCAAAATCAAGCGTTCTGATTGGTCTAATTTTTTTTCTATAAGATCAAATCTCATACAAATTTCTAAAATATGTAATTCTTTTATTATATAAAAGATTAAAACAACTAATTTTCATGTAATCCTTTTAAAAAAAGACTTTGCTACTAGAGGATATATATGGCCTAGACTTATAATCTGGCTTAGCTATATCTTTAATCAACGATTATTAACCCTAAGGCGATCCAAACTTTAATTGGTTGGAGCCAATATTTACTTCTTAAAATCTATGTACAAATTGAGCTTAAAGCTTGGGAAGTTAATACGTTTTAACGATTAAATTTTGTTATTGGGCGTTGTTTCAATGATATCACTCTCTTACTGCAAACGTTCAAGGTAACCATTGAATTTTCAAGTTTGTGGTCATTTCTCAAATAGAGAAGCAAGTTATGGGTCAATTACAACTTCTAGTTAAAAAGTTACTAGAACAAGTGCTTATTGCCTCGGGCTACATATTTGTGAAAAGGTCGGTCAGCGCTTGAAAAGATGTATGGGTCAAGGTTTCCTCGACCATTTAAACGTGATAAGAAAAGATAAAAAGCTATAGTTACCAGATAAAATACAAGTAGTGCATATACTACATAGCACATGTTGTAGGTCCATAAATGAAGACTGTGGCCTAACATAAGCCCATAACAAGCCAGGCCTCCATAAACACTTTATTAGTACTAGCATCTATCCGCGCAAGAAAGCTGTTTTAAAGGCAATAAAAATGAAAAAAAAAAAAAAAATTATATGAATTTATCAAAGGGTGTTGAATTAAAGGCACAAAATTTAAAAAATATGATGAATTAGATAAAAAATAAATAATTAAGATATTTCAATTTAAAAATTAAGGTGGTTTTTTATTTAAGAAGTGACACATGTTTTGTGTTTTTTTTTTATTTTTTTTTTATTCTAAGATGTGATTTTCTAAATGATATGGATGGTCAAGATTGATTTATCCTTATATTTCGCATATTAAGTAAGGTTTAAAAGTCTGAATTTTTAAGACTTTTAAAAATAAAATGTCTAACTGTTTTATATTATAGTATAGATAATCTCTTTGTGTAGGTTATGTAGGGGTTCAGTGTTTGATGTTCGGTTAATATTCAAAATAACGAAAATCAAAACTGAACGAACCTCGACCCAAAAGCCAAACCGAATTTAAACCGAATCAACTTTCCATTAACTGATCGTTTCAAATTTAATATTCAGTTTTTGATTTTGGATACGGATTTTATAAACTGAAAAACCGACCAAAACGAATTACACACACCCACACACCCACACACATATATATATATATATTATAATTATATTATATATATATATATATATAGAGATGAGATCATAAGAAAACCTCATCTCGGTGGAAAATCTAGAAAACCCATCCACAACCATTGGATCAAGCCACTTTCCTCTCCCTTTTTCACACCAAACTATAGGGATCTAATTGTAACTTCCTTAATTTTTAAGGGATTGTTTTGTAAATTCACACATTTTATATTTAATGCCTAAAATTATTTCTTTTTTTCTTTTTCTATCACTCCAGACACAATATTTTCTCTCTCAAAAAATAAAACACTACATATTATAGATCATGATCCTATCAGATTCACGATCCTATCAGAATCACAACATCAGATCATAGATACACGATCATATCACAATCATATCATGGTCCTATCAGATCATAGAACTCGTGATCGATGAACACATCGTTCTAAATTTCAAATCTTCGATTAAAGTAAGTTTTAAAACCTTTTTTTATTATAATTTCGTTAATCTTTTCATCAAAGATCGAATATTTAGATTATGATGTTGTTTACACTTTTATTTGCACATATTTGTGTTTTGTTATGAGTTAGGTTTTTTTTATGAGTTGATTCGTTAATCATCGTCTTTGTTTATAGATGAATCGAGTTTTAAGAGTTTATTGACATGATTTATTATATAGAATAGTTATTTGCAACGAAATTGAGAAAGAGATACATGGAAAACATGTTTACAAAAAACTGCACACCAAATGTTTGATAAAATGTCTGAATGAGATTTTTATAACTGCGATGCACTAATTTTAGACTGTGATGCCCTAATTTTCGTGAATTGATTTTAGTCACACTGTGATGCCTTAATTTTTCATGAGTGAAGTAGCAAACTAGAACTTACAAGTTTTAATAAGCAAAATACAGATTCTTTGCTCTTGGATTCTTGCAACTTTTTACATAAATTGGCCGAAGACATCACATGGTCAGTAAGATGCTTTAAAAATTCATGTTACAGGTTATTGACAAATATAGTGTTGATATTGATTGGTAAGTAGATAATGTAAAAGTTATCATGTTGATTCGTTAATATGGTTGTAATTCATGTTTATAAAACTGCACACAAGGTGTTTGAGAAAATGTCTAAATAAAATTTTATAATTGTAATGCACTAATTTCTAGTGTAATGCATCAATTGTTCATCATTTACTCTTTGTAGGATTAAATTGAATGATTTTAGTGATTTTAAGATTAAATGCAATGATTCCAACATATATAGTTGTTGGTTCAACCTACTGGTCACCGCATGTTCAATTGGATAATAATTTGATTTAAGAGATCTTTTCGTATTGACTTGATTTTTTTATTTCATTTCAGAGTGTTTCAAAGAAGAAATCATCAGCAGGTAGCGAAATTTGCCCATTTGAGCTATTAGTAGTTGTAGCTGGGAAGTTATTGCAAGAGAGTGAAAGTTATCACTTTAGCACTAGTTAGATATAAATGGGCACATGTTAGTGTATGAAATGATCTTTGTTGCTGGCATTTGACAGTCACAACCTCTAATAAGGTAATGTAATAATTTCCCCTCGACATACAAAATTACTCATTTTTCCTTTATAGGTATGGTATCGAAGGGCTAGTGTACTTGACAATTAGTGGGTTAGGTAATATGTTAAACACGAGTTTAGGTGAAACAAGCCACTTCAGGTCAACTCTTTGTATGTATCAAAATAGGCTTTGTGTGACTTAACCCGTATGACATTTAATGTTTTAGCTAGTTTGTTTAATTATACCCATTTGGCTTGTTTGAGATAAAACATAACTAATTTTCACCTTTAATTTACAGCTTATTTGTGAACAAGGTTATTTATAATTATCAAACATGTTTTTTTGTATTTTCTTAGGCTGATAACACTAAAAAATTAGACACTATACATTACTATACTGATCAAAGCTTGATCAAAACGATGCCTTAATAAACAAACAGTATGCCCTTAAAAATAAGACAGCAGTGCTAAAACAGATGCCTTTAAATCATAGAAACAGATGCCCTTAAATAAAACAAATGCCCGTATGACAGCACTACCCTTAAATCATTACAAACATATGTCTTAAAAAAATTAGATCTATTTCATGAAGAAATTTTACAAAATGTCAACATCATATTTCAAATGTGGCACCTGTTTTGATGGCAATTGCTTTATAAACTGTTTACTCCAGTAGATTTGTTGAAAAATGTGCAGTTATATACTCGGTTTTGACAGTTTAGGAGAAGTCGCAAACTCAAATTGGTTTTAATCTTGTAGGTTTACATTTCTTGTTTACGGAGGCCAAAACTATAAATAAACTATATTTGGGAATGTTGAGCATCAGTAATTATGTAAATTATGTTTCATTGCTCACTCGCTATTATTTGTAATAGATTTGGACTGCTATAATCTATGTTATGCTGCCTATATGTACTCGCGGTCGGCTCGCGCAAACTATGAACCTATATTGAACAAACAACAAGCCACCCCGTTTATAAGTAAATGTTGACATTATAGTTGATATTTCAAGGCTATCTGTCAATTTAATTTTTGTGTTTCTGAGACTCATTATCATAACTTATGCAGAAGCGGAATCCAAAGAAGGAAGCTAGTGAGAAGAAGCTTTATAAAGAATGAAAACATATATCCGGAGACTAGTTAAAACTTACTTGTTCATGATGGGTTTCCTTAGGGTTTATCCTACCTCTAGTCAGCATGCTTTCGTCAAGCTTTTGCAGCCTTCTTGTCTTTGTATTTTTTTTTATAATCTCAACAAAATGGAACATATATTCATTCATTTGACAGTTGTCTTATGAATACATTAGTATTGAAGTTGCATCTATTTCTGTAAATCAATTTTGATGTTTCGTGACAATTAGTTGTATATTTGGCACTTGTAACTGCAAGAATACATGAAGTTAGTTCCTTATTGTATTTTGTTGTTATAAATGTTTGGTTTTAATGTAGTGCATTTCTTTTGTTCTCTTTGTCGATTATGACATTATAGTGAAACGTAAAGTGTTGAATGAGTACGGAGCTATTTAGCATAACACACGGTTATTACAGAGCCAATACAATATCTATTTCTTGTTATAACAGAGCCTACCATTATCTATCATTTGTAATCAGTTTAAAAAATTAACAACAAAGCATGCAGCAAGTCGTATAAAAAATGCAGATGCGTTAACAGATGCCTTAAATTTAACAAACATATGCCTTAAATTTAAAAACAAATGCTTTTAATTTATCACATATGCATTAAGAGATTTACACAGATGCCTTAAAATAAACAAACAGGTGTCTTAATGTATTCACAGATACGCCTTAAACTAAACACAGACATTGCCTTATACTATACAAACTTATGCATTAAACTGAAACCAAATAGATGCATAAAATTTAACAACAGTGCCTGAATTTTAACAACAAATACTTTTAATTTATTCACATTGCAGTAAAAGAGACACACAAACTGCCTAAAAGTTTAAACAAACAGCTTAAACTCAACAAGCACAACTTATACTAACAAACACATGCATTTAACAGAAACAAACAAATGTCTTAAATTTAACAAACAGATGCATTAAATTTAACAAACAAATGATTTTAATTTATCAAATATGAATTAAGAGATATGCCTTAAGATATTCACACAGATGCCTTAAAATAAACATACAGATGCCTTAATGTATTCTCACAGATGCATTATACTAAACAAACATATGCATTAAACTTAACAAACATATGCCTTAAATTTAACAAACAGATACCTTAAATTTAGCAAACAAATGCTTTTAATTTATCAAATATGCATTAAGTGATTCACACAGATGCCTTAAAATAAACAAATAGATGCCTTAATGTATTCACAAACTAGGCCTTATAACTAAACACGCAATGGCCTTAATGTATTCACATAGATGCCTTAAACTAAACAAGCACAGGCCGTATACTAACTAAACATATATATTAAAAACTAAACAACACAGTGCACTTAAATTTACAAACAGATGCCTTAAGTTTAAAACAAACAATTATTTTTATTTATCACATATGCAATAAAGATTCACAACAGATGCCTTTAATATAAATTAACAGATGCCTTAATGTATTCACAGAGATGTCTTAAACTAAACAATCACATGCCTTATACTTAATGAACACATGCATTAAACTGAACAAACAGATGCCTTAAATTTAACAAACAAATGCTTTTAATTTATCACATACGCATTAAGAGATTTACACAAATGCCTTAAATTTAACAAACAGATGCCTTAATGTATTCACATAGATGCCTTAAACTAAACAATCACATGCCTTATACTAAACAAACATATGCATTAAACATATGCCTTAAATTCAACAAACAAATGCCTTAAATTTAATAAATAAATGCTTTTAATATGTCACATATGCATTAAGAGATATGCTTTAAGATATTCACACAGATGCCTTAAAATAAACAAACAAATGCCTTAATGTATTCCCACATATGACTTAAACTAAACAAGTACATGTGTTATACTAAACAAACATATGCATTAAACTAAACAAACAGATGCCTTAAATTTAACAAACTGATGCTTTAAATTTAACAAACAAATGCTTTAGTTTATTAAATATGCCTTAAGATATTCACACAGATGCCTTAAAATAAACAAACATATGCCTTAATTTATTCCCACATATGACTTAAACTAAACAAGCAAATGCCTTGTACCAAACAAACATATGCATTAAACTAAACAAAACAAATGCTTAAATTTAACAACCCAAATGCCTTCAATTAACATACAATGCTTTTATTTATCACATATGCATTAAGATATTCACAAGATGCCTTAAAATAAACATACATATGCCTTAATGTATTTGTTAAAGTTACCATAATCTAAAACCCAAAAAGACAACATGCCACTTGCTCTACTTAAACACACTAAACTTAGGATCTTCAACTAAAACTTGCATACGAGTTGAAAATGACAATCATCATCATCAACCTTCATATTGTGCTGCTTCTTTACAAGTGGAGGTTTGACATCGGCAGATGAGTTTTGCACCTTTCTTTTTGTTGCAAATCTATATACTTGTACCGCATCTTCTTGATTTTGTTTGTCATTCGCAAAATACTTGATAGATTTTCGTATCTTCTTACTTTCTTGACCTCCTTGTGCCTAGTCAGTTCCAAAACAAAGGGAAAAATAGAGTAAACAATACAGTAATATATTTCTTGGTCCCCCTTGTAATTCTAAAGATACCATTAAGGCTTTATATAAACAACGTAAGTTAAAAACCTCATGTACTTTTATATGAATATAAAAAAAGAGCCAGAAAAGTATAATTAATTTAAGTGCGTCTATACCACTGTACTTACTGATTTAGCATATGATGATGCTGATGTATCTTTAGCAGTTGAAGGTTTTCTTGCCTTTTTTGGAGTTAGAGAATCAATATCTTCCCAGTATTTTAACCAGCCCTGGTTTCAAGGACAATCCATAAGGCGTCTTTTGACTACATTCTCAAAATTGGGACTTTTAGAGTTGAACCATTATCTCATGGTGATATGTGTAGCAGAAACTGAAACGACAACAATAAATATAAGAAGAAAAATTGTCAATAAATAATGACAGTAATAGCATCAATAAACTAAAAAAAACAAAAACCTACAAGTTTATGCTTTATCTAAAATATCACCTAGTCCGCTAGTTTGCATTTGGGCAACCTTTTTCTTATGTGGCTCGGTGTTTTTTTGAACCTGGTTAGATTTCACCATGATGAAATGAAGCAGTAAACTAACTTGCAGAGGCATGTATCTGACAAACAGTATACACTAAGTAGACTTTAAAATATTGACGTTATTAAAAACAATTTTTTTTAGAATTGATTGTCCCTAAAACAGTTTTGAATTGATGCTCTAAAATATATTAAAAACAATTCCTATAAACCCAACAAAGTTGATTTCCTAACACATGTCTATAATAATATACCTAAACAAAGAAACAGATGCCCTAACTTTTTCATACCATTATCCAATCTCACACAATTACGGCATTTACGATTATTTTTTTGTGAAATAAGGGTGAATTTTGATGCGGAATGTTGATCGGATTACAAAACTACGGCATTTACGATTATTTTTTTGTGAAAAATAATGGTTGTTTTAATAGGATTTGGGTTTTTTCGTAGGATATGGTAGAATTTTTTTATATCAAAGATTGAGAGAAAGTATCAACTGGTTTTGGTGGATCGTATGAAAATTGAAAAAACATGAGTTTTTTTGATGTCCCCCCTCTTGTTTCGATGTTTTTTTCTTATTTTCACCTCAAGTTTCAGATGTTGCAAAATCTACCGATAGTTTGTATTTTTTTTTTTTTTTTTTTTGTTTTCTAAGTTTTCTATAATATAAGGTTTTTTAGAACCCATCCTGATATTATATATATATATATATTAGATATATATAGATATATATAGGGGGGGACGTTATTTGCAGAAACCATTTATTTGTACAGAACAACTTTGGACCAATAAGAATTTAGTATTATTAAATCATTTTAATTAATTCAAAAGGGTAAAATAGTAAAACACATTTTCACTTTCTTTTTGAATTAAAAAAAAAGGTTTTTATTAAGCCTTAAATTTTCAGAATTAATTTTTTTATTTTTTTCAAAATTAATTTTTATATTTTTTATTTTTATTTTTTCCAGCAAAATTTTTATTTCATAAAAATAAGGTGCATTATGTTTTTTAAATAATTATAGAATTCATATATGTTTCTTGCATACAAGTTTTAAAAAAATTAGTGCATATGTGTTTTTTTTTCTTTTATACAATTGTTTAGCCATGAAACTTGTTTTTTTTTCTTAAAATGATAATTACACATATGTTTTTAGTGTTCATTATTTCAAAAATTTATATAATAAACATAAATATGTACATTTAATCTCTAAATTTATAAGAAAGCAAAAACATAAATATAAATACAGCACACAAAATTTGATATCAAATGCAATACAATTCGAATACAGATGTATATTGTTAAATATAAATGTGCACTCTTGAAATAACATGCGTGAACTCTTCGAGAACATATATGCACAGCTTCGAAAACATATGTGCACGCTACATTTTTTTGTCAAATTTATTAAAACATATATGCCCGTCTTCCAAAAACATATATGCACGCTGTAATTTTTTTTGAGCACCTGATCTTGGTTCAACTGCAGATTCAAAAAACATCCATGATTATTATAACATTTAACAATAATGTTCTTAAAACGCTAGTCAAACATTGTTATCAATTCACTATTGTCTCATTTTACCAACACTGGTCAAATTCACTATTGTCTCATTTTACCAACACTAGTCATTGAGAGATACTTTCATAAGAATCCAACAAGACCACTCATGTACAAGGATGTACCCACGTCACTACAAACAGTAGTCTCCATAAAATTATTTCAAAAATTACTAATAAAACAAACAATCTATAATTTTCATGTCATTTTCTTTATCTTGATATTTTTAAAAATTAAATAAAACAAACACTTTGTTGCAACTAGTAACAAATTAAAAAAATGTCACTCAGCCAATGTTACAGACTAAAATCTAGTGGCAAAGAGATGAGATTGTATAAGCAATAAGTATTAATTAAGGAAAACCAAACGATTCTCTTTGGTGTGTCCATCCAAAAAATATTAAATTAAGAAAAAAAAATACGATTTACCTCTCGATTTGTTGAAAACTCGAAAATTAGATCATTTGTCATGTTGATGAAATCTGTATAACGTAATAAGTATTTATGGCTTCTTCGTCCAGATTAAGGATGCACGGATGTAGTGAAGGTGTTAATCATGATGGTTTTTGGACTAAGAAATTGAAAAAAAGGAGGTTGTGATTGATGGGGGCTAGGGTATGTGAGGTTGGAAGAGAGAGACGGTTTTAAATGGGAGGTTATATGAAACCCTTTTAATATTGTCTATGTTAAGACTATAATACCACTTTTTGCTTTCTTTAGTTCTATCTTTTTTTTATTTATTTATTTTAAAAAGTGTAATATTTAATTTGAGCCCTTGATCAAGTCATCCAATGGTTAAAAAATAGTTCTGTAAGTTCTGTACAACAAAAGTAGTTCTGCAAAGAAAATGCCACTATATATATATATATATATATATATATATATATATATATATGATAATATATATATTTTATATCTATATTATTATATATATATTATAGATATATAGTGGCATTTTCTTTGCAGAACATATTTTGTACAGGAACTTACAGAACTATTTTTTTTCAACCATTGGGATGCTGTTGATTCAAGCGGCTCAAATTTAAAATATTTTTACCCTTTTTAATCATAAATAATAAAAGATAGATCTAAAAAGGGCACATACGGGTATTATAGCATAAAATAGACAATATTAAAGGGTTAATATTAACCTCCCATTTTACAACGTTGTCTGTCGCTCTCTTCCAAACTCACATACCCTAAGCCCCCATCATACAAACCTCCTTTTTTTTCAAATTTCTTAGTCCAAAAACCATATGATTACACCTTCACTACATCGTGCTATCCTTAATTCGACGAAGAAGAAGCCATAAATACTTATTACGTTATACAGATTTCATCAACATGACAAATGATCTAATTTTCGAGTTTTCAACAAATCGAGAGGTAAATCGTATTTTTTTTTCTTAATTTAATATTTTTTGGATGGACACACCAAAGAGAATCGTTTTGGTTGTCTTAATTTAATACTTATTGCGTTATACAGATCTCATCACTTTGCCTCTACGATTTTAGGTCTTGTAGACTTGCTGAGTGACATTTTTTTAATTTGTTACTAGTTGCAACAAAGTGTTTGTTTTATTTAATTTTTAAAAATATCAAGATAAAGAAAATGACATGAAGATTATAGATTTTTTGATTTATTAGTAATTTTTGAAATAATTTTATGGAGACTAGTGACGTGGGTACATCCTTGTACATGAGTCTTGTTGGATTCTTATAAAAGTATCTCTCAGTGACTAGTGTTGGTGAAATAGACAATAGTGAATTTGACTAGTGTTGATAAAATGAGACAATAGTGAATTGATAACAATGTTTGAGTAGTGTTTTAAGAACATTATTGTTAAATGTTATAATAATCATGGATGTTTTTTGAATGTGCAGTTGAACCAGGAGCTCACAAAAAATTACAGCGTGCATATATGTTTATGGAAGACCGGGGATTTTTTGTTTTATATAAATTTTGACCAAAAAAACGTAGCGTGCACATATGTTCTCAGTGAAGTTGTGCATATATGTTCTCATAGAGTTCAGCATGTTCATTTCAAGAGGTGCATTTTATTAATTTAACAACTATACATATGTATTTTGATTGGATTTTTCATTTGATTTCAATATTTTTGTTGTACTGTATCTATATTTATGTTTTTGTTTTCTTTTAAATTTAGGAGTTTAAATGTCTATTTATGATTTTTTGTATAAATTTTTGAAATTAAAGTTACACTAGAAACATATGTGCAATTATCATTTAAAAAAAACAAGTTTCATGGCTAAACAATTGTATAAAAGAAAAAAAAACACATATGCACTTTATTTTTTTTAAACTTGTATGCAAGAAATATATATGAATTTCTATAATATTTAAAAAAACATATATGCACCTTATTTTTTTGAAATATATTTGCTGAAAAAATAAAAAAATAAAAAAATAAAAAATTAATTATCAAAAAAATAAAAAAATTAATTCTGAAAATTTAAGGCTTAATAAAAACCTTTTTTTTTAAATTCAAAAGAAAGTGTAACTTGTGTTGTTACTATTGTTACTTTTGAATTAAGAAAATGATTTAATAATACTAAATTCTTTGGTCCAAAGTTGGTTCTGTAAAAAAAATGGTTTGCATAAGAATCGGGCCCCTATATATATATATATATATATATATATATATATATATATATATATCGGGATGGGTTCTAGAGAAAACCTTATATTTGTAGAAAACTTAGAAAACCAAACTATAAGGTAGATTTTGCAAACATCTGAAACTTGAGGGTGAAAAAAGAAAAAAACATGAAACTAAGAGGGGGGGACATCAAAAAACATCATTTGTTTTCATTTTTCATACGATCCACCAAAACCAGTCGATACTTTCTCTCAATCTTTGATATAAAAAAATTCTACCAGATCCTACGAAAAACCCCAAATCCTATTAAAACAACCCATATTTTAAAAAAAAATAATCGTAAATGCCGTAGTTTTGTAATCCGATCAACATTCCGCATCAAAATTCACCCTTATTTCACAAAAAAATAATCGTAAATGCCGTAATTGTGTGAGATTGGATAATGGTATGAAAAAGTTAGGGCATCTGTTTCTTTGTTTAGGGTATATGTTATAACATTGTGTTAGGAAATCACTTTGTTGGTTTAAGGAATTTGTTTTTAATAATATTTTAGGATCAATTCAAAATGTGTTGGCGCATCCGTTCTAAAAAACAAAAAAAAAAAAAAATTGTTTTTAATAACGTCATAGTTTCAAAGTCTACTTAGTTGTATACTTTTGTCTTATTCATGCTTGAAAAGTTAGTTTCTTGCTTCCCATTTCAGTCAGTCATGGGTGATAATCTAAGCGGTACAAAAAAAACACCGAGCCACATACGAAAAAGGCTGCCAAAATGCAAACTAGCCGACTAGGTGATATTTTAGATAAAGCATAAACTTGTAGGTTTTTGTTTTTTTTTGTTTACTTGATGATATTACTGTCTTACTTTATGACAATTTTCTTCTTATGATCTTTATTTGGTTGTCGTTCAGGGTGGTTATCTACAATGACACCAATTTTATTTGGTTCAACTCTTTAAGCCACAATTATTGATGTAGTTAAGAAGGACGCCTTATGGATTTGTGTCTTGAAACCAGTGCTTGTGTTAACATATACATGGAAGGATATTGATCTCTACTACAAAAAGGCAAAGGAAAACCTTCAACTGCTAAAGATACATCTAGCATCATCATATGCTAAATCAGTAAGTACAGTGGTTATAGACGCACTTAAATTAATTATACTTTTCTTGCTCTTTTTTTATTATTTATATTTCTTAAAAAAGTACATGAGGTTTTTAACTTACGTTGTTTATATAAAGCCTTAATGGTATCTTTAGAATTACAAGGGGGACCAAGAAATATATTACTGTATTGTTTACTCTATTTTTCCCTTTGTTTTGGAACTGACTAGGCACAAGGAGGTCAAGAAAGTAAGAAGATACGAAAATCTATCAAGTATTTTGCGAATGACAAACAAAATCAAGAAGATGCGGTATAAGTATATAGATTTGCAACAAAAAGAAAGGTGCAAAACTCATCTGCCGATGTCAAACCTCCACTTGTAAAGAAGCAGCACAATATGAAGGTTGATGATGATGATTGTCATTTTCAACTCGTATGCAAGTTTTAGTTGAAGTGCCTAAGTTTAGTGTGTTATGTAAGCAAGTGGCATTGTTGTCTTTTTGGGTTTTGAGATTATGTAACTTACAAAACATTAAGGCATATGTTTGTTTATTTTAAGGCATCTGTGTGAATCTCTTAATGCATATGTGATAAATTAAAAGCATTTGTTTGTTAATTTAAGGCATTGTTTGTTAAAATTAAGGCATTTGTTTGTTTAGTTTAATGCATATGTTTGTTTGGTACAAGGCATGTGCTTGTTTAGTTTAAGTCATATGTGGGAATAAATTAAGGCATATGTTTGTTTATTTTAAGGCATCTGTGTGAATATCTTAAGGCATATTTAATAAACTAAAGCATTTGTTTGTTAAATTTAAAGCATCAGTTTGTTAAATTTAAGGCATCTGTTTGTTTAGTTTAATGCATATGTTTGTTTAGTATAACACATGTACTTGTTTAGTTTAAGTCATATGTGGGAATACATTAAGGCATCTGTTTGTTTATTTTAAGGCATCTGTGTGAATATCTTAAGGCATATCTCTTAATGCATATGTGACAAATTAAAAGCATTTATTTATTAAATTTAAGACATTTGTTTGTTGAATTTAAGGCATCTGTTTAATGCATATGTTTGTTTAGTATAAGGCATGTGATTGTTTAGTTTAAGGCATCTATGTGAATACATTAAGGCATCTGTTTGTTAAATTTAAGGCATCTGTGTGAATCTCTTAATGCGTATGTGATAAATTAAAAGCATTTGTTTGTTAAATTTAAGGCATCTGTTTGTTCAGTTTAATGCATGTGTTCATTAAGTATAAGGCATGTGATTGTTTAGTTTAAGACATCTCTGTGAATACATTAAGGCATCTGTTTATTTATTTTAAGGCATCTGTGTGAATCTTTTAATGCATATGTGATAAATAAAAATATTTGTTTGTTAAACTTAAGGCATCTGTTTGGTAAATTTAAGGCATCTGTTTGTTTAGTTTAATATATATGTTTGTTTAGTATAAGGCATCTGTTTGTTTATTTTATGGCATATGTGTGAATATCTTAAGGCATTTGCTTGTCTAGTTTAACGCACCTCTGTGAATACATTAAGGCATATGTTTGTTTATTTTAAGGCATCTGTGTGAATCTCTTAATTCATATGTGATAAATTAAAATAATTTGTTTGTTAAATTTAAGGCATATGTTTGTTAAATTTAAGGCATCTGTTTGTTTAGTATACTGCATCTGTGGGTATACATTAAGGCATCTGTATGTTTATTTAAGGCATCTGTGTGAATATATTAAGGCATATCTCTTAATTCATATTTGATAAATTAAAATCATTTGTTTGTTAATATAATGCGCTTGTTTAGTTAAAATTTAAGATTTGTATGTCTGTTAATTGCGTTTGTGTCCTATTTGTGTTTGTTTAGTATAGGTGGGTGCTTGTTAGTTTAAGGGCTTTGTTAAACTTTTAGGCAGTTGTGTGTTCTTTTAATGCATATGTGTTAATTAAATGTATTTGTTTGTTAATTTAAGGCATTGTTTGTTAAAATTTAAGGCGTTATTTGTTCAGTTTATTGCATATGTTTGTTTAGGATTAAGGATTTGCTTGTTTAGTTTAAGCCCGTATTGTGAACTACATTAAGGCATATGTTTGTTTATTTTAAGGCATGTGTGTGAATTTGTTAATACATATGTGATAATTTAAAGCATTTGTTTGTTAAATTTAAGGCATTTGTTTGTTAACTTACGGCATCTGTAACGCATCTGCATTTTATGATACGTCTTTGCTGCTGCCTTGTTGTTAATTTTTTAAATGATACAAATGATAGATAACTCATAGGCTTCTGTGATAATATGAAATAGAAATTGTATTGGCTTGTATAAGTGTGTTATGCTAAATAGCTCCTACTATTCAAAGTTTACGTGTTCACTATATGTCATAAAATCTTGAAAAAGGTTACAAAAGAAATGATATTTTAAAACAAACATGTTATAACACAAATATACAATAGTACTAACATCTGTATTCTGTCAGTTACAAGTCGGCCAAATATACAACTAATTGTCACGAAAACATCAAAACTGATTAAGAACTAGATGTAAACTTCAATATAATGTATTATTTGACAACTGTTCAAATGAATAAATTCTTATGTTTCCATTTGTTGAGATTATAAAATAATAAATAAAAAAATACAAAGACAAGAAGGTTGCAAAAGCTTGACGAAAGCATGCGGACTAGAGGTAGGATAAACCCTAATGAAACCAATCATGAACAAGCACATTTTAACTAGTCTCCAGATATATGTTTTCTTTCTTTATAAAGCTTCTTCTTACTAGCTTCCTTCTTTGCATTCCGCTTCTGCATAAGTTATGCTAATGAGTCTCGAAACACAAAATTTAAATTGAGAGATAGCCTTTAAATACGGACTATAACTGATCACATTTACTTTAAAAACTTTTTTTTATTTTATATTTTTTTTAGGGGCGGCTTGATGTTTGTTAATATAGGTCTTATGGGTTGAATCCTCAGAATTTACATATAGGCCAGCATAACAATCGGATTATAGAAAGTCCAAATCTATTTACAAATATATAGCGATTTTGTGGAAGCAATGAAAACATAATTTACATAATTACTGATGCTCAACATTCCCAAATATAGTTTATTTATAGTTTTGGCCTCCGTAAACAAGAAATGTAAACCTACAAGATTAAAACCAATTTGAGTTTGCGACTTCTCCTAAACTGTCAAAACCGAGTATATAACTGCACATTTTTCAACAAATCTACTGGAGTAAACAGTTTATAAAGCAATTGCCATCAAAACAGGTGCCACATTTGACATATGATGTTGACGTTTTGTAAAATGTTCTTTCATGAAATAGCATCTAATTTTTTTAAGGAATAAAAGAACATAAGTTTTGTATGTTTTAAGGGTATTGGATGTGTTTTTCTTTAAGGGCATTTGTTTTGTTTAAGGGCATCTGTTTGTATGATTTAAGGGCATCTGTTTGTATGCATCTGCTTGCTTTGTTTAAGGGCATCTGTTTGTTTAATTAAGGGCATCTGTTTTGACCAAGCTATTGATCAGATATAGTAATGTATAGTGTATAATTTTTAGTTTATCAGCCCTAAGAAAATACTAAAAGACAAGTTTGATAATTATAAATAGACATGCCACAAATAACCTGTAATTAAAGGTGGAAAATTTAGGTGATGTTTATCCTCAAAATTGCCAAATGGGTATAAGTAACAAAACTAGCTAAAAACATAAATGTGTATACGGGTTAAAGTCATCACAAAGCCTATTTGATACATACAAGAGTTGACCTGAAGTGGCTTGTTTCACCTAAACTGGTTTAACCTATATTACCTTAAGCCCAACTAATTGCTTAGTACACTAGCCCTTCGTTTTACCATAACTATAATAGGAAAAATAGTAATTTTGTATGTCGAGGGGAAATTATTACATTACATGATTAGAGGTTGGTAACTGTCAAATGCCAGCAACAATGGATCATTTTCAAACACGAACATGTGTCTTTTATATCTTGACTAGTGCTAGAAGTAGAACTTTACATTTTGCAATAATTCCCAGCTTACAACTACTAATAGTATCAAATGGGCAAATTTCGCTACCTGCTGATGATTTCGTCTTTGAAACACTCTGAAATGAAATAAAAAAATCAAGTCAATACGAAAAGATCTCTTAAATCAAATTATTATCCAATTGAACATGCGGTGACCAGTAGGTTGAACCAACAACTATATATGTTGGAATCATTGCATTTAGTCTTAAAATCACTAAAATCAAATCAATTTTAATTTACAAAGAGGTAAATGATGAACAATGATGATTTACACTAGAAATTAGTGCATTACAATTATAAAATTTTATTTAGGCATTTTCTCAAACACCTTGTGTGCATGTTTTATAAACATGAATTACAACCATATTAACGAATCAACATGATAACTTTTACATTATCTACTTACCAATCAATATCAACACTATATTTGTCAATAACCTGTAACATGAATTTTTAAAGCATCTTACTGACCATGTGATGTCTTCGGCCAATTTATGTAAAAAGTTGCAAGAATCCAAGAGCAAATAATCTGTATTTTGCTTATTAAAACTAGTAAGTTCTAGTTTTCTACTCCACTCATGAAAAATTAAGGCATCACAGTGTGACTAAAATCAATTCACGAAAATTAGGGCATCACAATCTAAAATTAGTGCATCGTAGTTATAAAAATCTCATTTAGACATTTTATCAAACATTTGGTGTGTAGTTTTTTGTAAACATGTTTTCCATGTATCTCTTTCTCAATTTTGCTGCAAATAACTATTATATATAATATATAATAAATCATGTCAATAAACTCTTAAAACTCGATTCATCTATAAACTATAAAAAGACGAATGATTTAAGAATCTAACTCAAAAAAATCCTAATCATAACAAAACCACAAACATGTGCAAGAAACTGTAACCAACACCAAAATCTTTATATTCGACCTTTGATGAAAAGAGTAACAAAGTTATAATCAATAAAAGGTTTTAAAACTTACTTTAATCGAAGATTTGAAATTTAGAACGATGTGTTCATCGATCACGAGTTCTATGATCTGATAGGACCATGATATGTTTGTATGATATGATCGTGTATTATGATCTGATGTGGATGTTCTGATTATGGATCTGTGAATCTGTGATAGGATCATGTATCTTTATAATATGTTGTGTTTTATTTTTTTGAGAGAGAAAATATGTGTCTGGAGTGATAGAAAAAGAAATAAAAGAAATAATTTTAGGCATCTTATTAAATATAAAATGTGTGAAATTTACAACAATCCTAAAAATTAAGGAAGTTACAATTAGATCCCTGTAGTTTGGTGTGAAAAAGGGAGAGGAAAGTGACTTGATCCAACGGTTGTAGATGGGTTTTCTAGGTTTTCCACCGAGATGAGGTTTTCTCATGATCCCATCTCTATATATATATATATATATATATATATATATATATATATATATATATGTGATTTTTCGTGTGTGTGTGTGTGTGTGTGTGTGTGTGTGTGAATTCGGTTTTTGGTTCGGTTTTCATTTTATCAAAATCGTATCCAAATCAAAAACTGAATATTTAATTTGAATCGATTCAGTTTTGGAAATTTTGATTCGGTTATAAATTCGGTTTGGCTTTTTTCAGTTCGGTTCAGTTTATGACTTTCGATTATTTGAATATTAACCGAACATTCAAACACTGAACACCCCTACATAAACCTACACAAAGGGGAGATTTATCTATACTATATTATAAAACATTTAAGACATTTTATTTTTAAAAAGTCTTAAAAATTCAGACTTTTAAACTTACTTAATATGGAAATATAAGGATGTACAATCTTGACCATCCATATCATTTTAGGAAATCACATCTTAGAATGACATGTGTCACTTCTTAATTAAAAAACCACATTTATTTTTAAATTGAAATATCTTATTATTATTTTTTATCTAATTTCATCATATTTTTTAAAATTTTGTGCTCTTTAATTCAACATCCATTTTGATAAATTCATATTAATTTTTTTTTTTTTTTTTTTCATTTTTATTGCCTTTAAAACTGCTTCTTTGCGCGGATAGATGCTAGTAAACTATAAAGTGTTTATGGAGGCCTGGCTTGTTATGGGCTTATGTTAGGCCACAGTCTTCATTTATGGACCTACAACATGTGCTATGTAGTATATGAACTACTTGTATTTTATCTGGTAACTATAGCTTTTTATCTTTTCTTATCACGTTTAAATGGTCGAGGAAACCTTGACCCATACATCTTTTCAAGCGCCGACCGACCTTTTCACAAATATGTAGCCCGAGGCAATAAGCACTTGTTCTAATAATCTTTTAACTAGAAGTTGTAATTGACCCATAACTTGCTTCTCTATTTGAGTAATGACCACAAGATCATGAAAATTCTATGGTTAACTTGACGTTTGCAGTAAGAGAGTGATATCATTGAAACAACGCCCAATAACATAAATTTTAATCGTTTAACGGATTACTTCACAATGCTTTAAGCTCATTTGTACATAGATTTATAAGAAGTAAATATCGGCTCCAAACCAATTATGAGTTTGGATCCATTAGGGTTATTATCAGAGGATAAATATAGCTAAGCCCGATTATAAGTCTAGGCCATATATATCCTCTAGTAGCAAAGTCTTTTTTTAAAAGGATTACATGAAAATTAGTTGTTTTAATCTTTTATATAATAAAAGAATTACATCATTTCAGAGTTTTCTATTAGATTAAATCTTAAGAGAAAAAAATTGGACCAATCAGAAAGCTTGATTTTTGTAGTAGGCAAAAAATCGCTATGAGTGTGAATCATATTGGTCGAATAAAAAGTCAAAATTGAATCAATTTTGGTCAAAATTGAAAAAAGTGATGGAGAAGTTTGATAGAGAAAAAAAGATATAAAAATATAGGTGTTAAATTTGTGAAAATCAAAAACTTAAAAAAGGAGGTAGTAATTACTAAAACTTTAATGGTTGAATTTTAAATAAATCATATGGAGTTAAATTGGTAACTTTAATTTTTCTTATTTTTAATAATTTTAAAAAATAATCAAATACATCCATTTTTGACTTTTTTACATTCTATATGTCTACTTTAAAATACATACATATATAAAATCAATATTAAGTTTATATAAGTATATTAGGAAAAAACATAATTTTAAACTCGCATATTGTGTACAACCTTGATATTTAATAGATAAATTGGAACACAACAAACATCAACATCATCCATCATGTGAGTTAAAAAAAGTTAAATCTTCCATCCAACAAAATTTTGAGCAAAATATTAATATATATTAATCAATGTTAAAAAAACAATTTTTTAATTGACCCGGTCCGAGCCACTGGGTCTCGGTTCATCTCGGGTTTTTTCGGCAAATCCGGCTTCCAGTCATACGACCGGGTTCAACCCGGGTTTTAAACACTTATTAATATATTATACACATTTGAGGGTTCATAACTACGTCGTTTTGACCCTCAAATGCCTCAGGTAGCTACAGTAGCCGGCCCATTGGATTTTATCATTTGGGCGGCCCTTATTTTTTTTTTAAGTAGGCGAACTTAAAAAATAAATATAAAAAAATTTGCTCGGCTACAAAATAGAATTTTTTTATAAAATTACTGATTTTTTCAGCTAAAAAAATATCCGCGTCTTTGGAGGCTCAACCCCTAAGCCCCATATAAAAAAACTATTTAACTTGAGACCGAAAAAATAAACCCGCTAAAATAAAAAAAAATTGCTCAGTCCAAAACAGGAAAAAAAAATATAGATTTATTCAGATCAAAAATCATCCACGAAATTACGCATTCCGCCCCACATAAGCCCATATTAAAAAAAAACTATTACAATAGGGCCGGCCATTTGACTCTTTTTTTGTTTTTCTATTTCGGCCCATCGGGCCGGCCCATTTGACTTTTTTTTTTCTATTCATATAACTAGGCAACTTAAAAAAAAAAATTTTGTTCAGTACAAAATTACAAAAGTATTTATTTATTCAGATAAAAAAAATATCTGCGACATGAGACCAAACACATAAGCCCATATAAAAAAAAAGAAACTATTGCACAAAATAATTAAATTTTTTTTTGCTCGGCACAAAATAAGAAAAAAAATTACAAGAGTTGATTTATTCTGATCAAAAACACCCACGAAACAACGCCAACACATAGCCGCACAAAAAAACAAATACAAAAAAATAAAAAAAATACAAAGCCCCACATTCAACGCCGCGACCTTATGCTTAAAAAAGCACAAACATCTATGATAAAAGAAACACCGCCCCGCAGCAACGCGCGGGCAACTATGCTTGTATTAATACATAATGAATTTTTTTTTATGTAAAACCACGTTTATAATTATTAGTTGTACTAATATCACAAATACATATATTAAAACGGAAAATTGGTCTAGCATGTTATTAAAAAAAGTTTTAAAATAAATTTGATTTATGTGTAAGCCCCGTGCGTGCACGGGAATTATAACTAGTTAAAAAAAATAACAATTGAGTACCATAAACAGCAATCGTTAAATTATCTTAACATAAGAGAGTATTAAGACAAATTAAGTAAAGTTTGTAAGCATCCGTGTACAACTATTTTTTAACGCCAAAGTGATTATTTCACTATACATATCGAAATCTATTTCACATTCTATTAAACAGTACTTAATCCGAGCTTTTCACAACAATTGTTATCATTCGGGGGGGGGGGGACCGGGGGCCCAAGCTTTTGGTCCATTCATGTAAACTTGTATACTAGCTAGTACTTATTTTTTAGAAAAGAGAAAGATTCAAACAAACGTGAAGAAACCTTTTGATTATGCGTTGTTTATAAGTCAAAGTGGATTTCGATCAAAATGGAGAATCATTTGCAACAATAAACAATCTCAGGAAACGATATGGGGCTTTAAAATAGATACACTGAACTTATCGGACGTCTTGATTATGCTTGTACATGTAGTCCTTAGTTTTACGTCTTTATATGACTTTTAATACACGACGAGCTATCTACGCTACCCTTATTAGTTCCTTCTTCACGGAACTTTAGCGTCACATCGTATTTCTCTTCACATTTGTACCCTCACTTCCCTTCACATCCAAACCTTATCAGTCGCATCATCTTCACTTTCAATTAAATACCCACTTTATACAATATACTATTAAAATACCTACATACACTCGCGAAACAAATAATTAATATAACTTGCCTCGAAACTATAAGCCCTGCCTCACCGTTTTTATGGGATTTTTTTTTTTTGCCTTGTTTACTTGTGCTAGGACTACTCTCCATAATGGGGATCAAAAGTGAGCGAGACCATCACCGGGCCTCATGCCCGCACCCGTACCATTACGGATAGCTTTATATTGATAAAAAGTCTAAATCTAACTTTTTTAACCTTGAAGCGATTAAGTGTTTATATTAACCAAGATCACACTATAGCTGGAACCATGTTTTAATATCAAGATTGAAATTTTACAAATGAGGATCGTCAATGCCTGATCAATCTTCAATTCCTACAACTACTTAAGGCAATCAAGAAAAATACTTGACGTTATAATAAAGAACCAATGAAGCCCGATTGCACTTGTAAACCAAATAGAAATTGCATATAAATTTGGATTAAATCGATTATATATGTTTAATATTATATGTATTACTATTTTTTATACTAAACTAATAAAAATTGAAACCCCTTTAACTGGATGGCTTTGTACGACAGAAAACCTATACAACGCCCCTTCCGAAGAAAAACCCCTCTGTTACTAACATACTTATGTTCTTTCGGGTAGAAAAAATGGTACGTGTGAATTATGTGTCGAAAAAAAAAAATTGGTATTTTTTGTATTGGTTTAGAAAAAAAGTAGGGTTTTGTAGAAAAAAAGTTACAAACTTTTTTAAATGTACCGATTTGGATAAGTAAACATGAAAAGTGTTCTACTTTATGTACTAAACTTTCATGTTTTGTTCTAATATGCACGTATTGTTGGTTTGTGGTCGTTACGTGTAACGTTTATACAGCTAGAAATATGTGAGTCTATCGGGGGCACACAATAATACACGAAAAGTACGTTTATTGTATATTTAATATATGTAACTCGTTTATATTTATTAAATATATAATATGTTTCAAGATATTTATTTAACGATCGTTAGTTAACTTTTAGACGTTATTAACTAACTTAATACTCGTTAAATACAAAAAAGAAGGGCTTAAATGTCAAAAACGAAAACCCTTGTCCTCTTCTCTAAAGCGGCAAATTTTGGAAGGAACAAGAAAGGGGGTTTGTGTCAAGTTTGGGAAGTGTGGGATTTGTGGGCAAATTATTTTTTGATAATTAAAAAGATAATGGCAAGACGCAGATTATCTATAAGACTTGGAGATTATCTACAATTAAGGTTGTTGATAGAAATAATGCTAAAAACATTATTAATATTTTTCACATCCTTACATTTTGATAATCATAAAATATAAAAACATTCAATGAAAAATTAAAACATAAACAAGTAATTAGGAGTAAATATTCCATTTCTCAAAATTATATCACTTCAAGGTTATGAATTAAACAAATGCTTGATGATTTTTCTGATCAAAGGAATTTGTTTTCATACCTCAAACTTTTATAAAATTGTTGTTAACATTTTTATACACTTACAAAAACATTTTCTACATTCAAAAGAAAGTCTTTATTCAAATAAACATTTTGAATTTTTATATTTCGGAACCTAAAACGGCTAGAATAAGTCCAGTAACACACTCCCCTGGATTAGGAGTCAAAAAAGAGGGAGCGTTGAAAGGGGCGGCACCCCTTAAATTACTGGGCAGTACCCCCTTAAATTATAAGGGGGACGGCACCCCTTTTTATGGGGTCCGAACCATAGATACGCCCTCAGTTGTCCTATTAAAATACTGACTATTCCCAACATTTTTCTCACTTTTGCACTCATTCTTTCTGCTTAAAACATAGCCATATCCTCTCTAAATCTTAGATATTTATTTTGTTTCAATGATCAAGATCAATTCCTCAAGTGCAAAAACGAGATGAATAACTTTCGTCTATCTATGTGAAGAAGTAGTTACACCCCAAAATCCATATTGCAATCATATGATTGCATCCATTTCATACCTTGTAATTTTTTGTAAATCTGTTAAAGGTTTGTGTAGTGTTAGGATTTTGGTGATTGGTTGTAAGTTGTAAGTATTGTTGGATCTTGTGGTGATCCTTTTTAGTAGTGTTCGATAGTTTTTTTGTTTTGTTTGTTTAGTATTTTTTGATCATTTCTCATATATTATATAAGTAGTGTGGTGAGAAGAAGTTGTGAAGGTGTGAAGTTGTGAGATTGAAGACTGAGTTTGTGTTAGTCTGATCATGGCTGTTGAAGTTGTGAAGATTGAAGAAGTTGTGTAGTCGTGATCAATGTGTGAAGATAAGTTGTGTAATGAAATTGTGAAGTCGTGAAGTCGTGAACTAGTCGTGAAGTTGTGTTGTGATAGATTGGTTCTAGCTAAGATTAGAACTCGACATCTAGCTTAGTGTCGAAAATTGATATAAGCAACGTTGTGTACGGTTTTCTCCGCCATAAGGGAGCTTGTTGACATAGTGAAGAAAACTCTCGAGTTTGGTGCTCGGGGAGTGGAGTAGGCCGAAGAAGAGCTTCGTAACCGAACCACTATAAATCCTTGTGTTGCGGTTTGATCTTTTCAACTCTTATCTTTTATTTACTTCTACGTATTTACATTGTTCATATTGCGCAAGTATTGAATTCATAAAAAAGTCGAATCTAAGTTTTTACAAACAAACATTAAATAATAAATTAAAAAGCGGTAAACTATTCAACCCCCCCTTCTAGTTTTCCACAATTGGTACCAGAGCCACGTTAAACAAGATTTTTAAAATAAATTGTATTTTAAAACTTGAATCGATCTATGGAATCGAAAAAATATTTAGAAGGGCAATCTATGCAAAGACCACCACTTTTTGAAAGTGATGGATTTATTTATTAGAAAAATAGATTCGAAACTTATGTGAAGTCAAAAGATCTTAGATCTTCTGGATGTTATTACGATTGGTGATGTTCCACCTATTCACATTTAATCCGAAAATAAAAAGGATGAAATTTGTATCTTTTCATAAACAGATAATGACTTTAAAAAGAACTTTGCAAAAAATAATAAAGCTAAAATGGTAATTTATAAGCTTTTGCACGTTATAAAATGAATAGCGAAAGAATTTTTATGTGTCAAACCGCAAAAAGAAATTTGGGATACTTTACTATCACTCATCAGTAATAATCAAGTCAAAGCTAACAAATAGATCTCCTTGTTAACAAAAGGAACAATTTATGATTCCGAAAGAGAAATCGATAGATAATGCTTTTGCTAGATTTAATATTATTATTACTAGACTAAAAGCACTTGATGAAAGTTTTTCTAGCAAGAAATGTGTTTAGGAAATTTCTTTAGGGCACTACATCCAAATGGGCGCTTGAAAAGACACGGCGATTGAAATAAACGAATCTAACACCTTATATCTTGACGAACTAATTGGAAACTTGTAAGTTTATGAAGGAAGTAATTAAGAAAGATGTAGGAAACGGGTAAAGGCAAGAAAGAACAACAGGTAGATCATTGCTTTAAAAGTGAAACAGGGAAGTAAGTGATGAGATAGCTCAAGTTCCTCGATAGGAAGACGAAGAGTATGCTTTGCCGTAAAGGAATTACAGAAATTCTTCAAGACGACGAAGGCAAGATTTGCAAGACAACACGTGCGCAGCAAACATTCCAAGAAGTAGAAATGATGGTTATGATAAAAGTGGAAAGAAAAATGTTTTAGATGTGGTGATCCAAAAATTATTTCATTGGAGAATGTTCAAAGCCGCCAAAGACCAACCGATGCAAAAGAGCATTCATTAGAGGAGTATGGGTTATCGACATATGGGAAGATGAGGAGAAAAGTCTAAAGATGAAGCTTGCCTTGTAGCTCAAGCGCCCGATGAAATATGCTTAGGAGTAAACTTGGAACCCGATGAATGGATTAAAGATTATGTGGATGTTCATAACCACTTTGACGGTAATCGAAAGTTGTTTTTCTTCATACAAGGCTACAACGGAGGTAACGTAATTTTTGGAAGCAAACTTTACGCGGGTATAAACATAGGCAAAAGGTTACGAATTTCTCAAGACTCCTTAATAATTTGAAAATGTTTGAGCACGTAGATAACTTAACTTATAATTGCTTAGTATAGGTCAAAATAGTTGATGATAAGTGCAAAGTAATATCTTTACCAACACGATAGCGATATAAATCAAAAAACGAAAAAGGCTCATAGGGTAAGGAAATAGAGGGAAAGGAGGATTATATGTAATGAAACTCGGAATAAACCGGGGAGACAAAAATTGCCTTGCAACATTCGACAAAATTCCACAATTATGGCATAGATGATTTCAGGTATGCTAATATGCAAACTAATTCAATCATTTGCGTTTAAAGAATTAGTTAGAAATTACTAAACTTAAATTCGCCCAACATTTTTGTGATGCTTGCAAAGGTGGAAAGCAGGCTCAACGTATGTCACAAGGGCCAAAATATATAGTCTCAAACAACTAGATGCTTCTGTAGAAACCTACTTCCACATGGAGATTTGTTTGGCCCTCCGCCATACTAAGCTATGGAGGAAATCGTTATACCTTAGTAATTGTAGATGACTATTCTCGATACACTTGGACTAGATTGTTAGCAAATAAAACCGAAGCTTCGAAGAATTTGAAATATTTAGCAAAAATGATCCTAACAAATTGGGGATGTTCTATAGTATCAATTAGAACGGATCATGGTCGGGATTTGTAATGGAAGTACAATTGGAAAATATTATATGATTTAAATGGGGTTAATACTCACAATTTTTCTACTCCTCGTACTCCACAATTAAATGGAGTGTGGGTAGTAGAAAGAAAAAATCGCCACCTTACAAGAATTGAATAGGAATACCATGTTTAAATGTACAATCCTCATTCCTCAAAAATATTGGTTGCAATGTGAACGATAACATCAACCTTATATAATCAATAGGTTTTCTATTAGACGTATTTTGGAAAAAAAATACACATACGAGTTGTTTAAGAGGAGTAAACCAAACTTAACTAATATAGTGTATTCGGCATTGTAAAATGTTATTATTTTTTATACAAATGATTACCTAACCAAGTTCGACCAAAGTCGTAATGAAGGTGTTTTTTATGGATATTCGCCAAAAGTAGTAATGCTTACATATACTTAAACAAACAAACAATTGAAAGTAGAAGATCATTAAATTGTAACTTGCGATTGAGCTCTCCTCCACTAAAAACATCACCATTGAAGATAGGGGGGGGGGTTGGATAAATTAGTCGAAAGAGTAGGTATGAGGTTAGTAAACAATCCACTTGGCACTGATTCTGAAGACATTTCATTAGAAATAATCAAATAATAAACATTAAAAGAATCTAAAAGCATCCCCTTGTAAAATGTTATTGGTATTCTAAATCAAAGAACTCTTATGGTCCAAGCTCAAGACGCAAAGCAATTTTTTCTTTTGCTTTATTTCAACAATAGAACCTAAAAATATAAAATTGTGTCTAAAAGGATGAAAATTGCCGTATTGGCCATGCAATAGGAACTAAATCAATTATAACAAATGATGTTTTGGACTGTTCCCCAAAATCCTTATGGATATAAACATTATAGGAAACAAATGGGTATATAGAATAAACGCGTTGAAATGGAGGTCGTAACAGAAACTAATGCTAGGTTGGTCGCCCAAGGTTATATTCAACAAGAAAGAATTGATTATGATGAAACATAGGCACCATAGCTAGGATAGAAACCATATAAGAATTCTTTTAGCTTATGCATTGTGATAGATTTTAAGCTGATACAAATGGATGTGAAGAGTGCATTCCTTAAGGTGTTATCAGATTAAGGAGGGTTTACGTGGCACAACCTCGGGATTCATTGATTCGCAAAAACCTAATTATGTCTTTAAACTTAAGAAAGCTCTTATGTCTTATACAAGCTCAAAGCTCTGGTGACGATCGACATAATATGCCATTTCTTTTAATCATAATTATTTATGGGGGATCGGTTAGACTAACACTTCTTCACTAAAAAGAAGATCTCCTAAATCATTATAGTTCCCAAAATATATGTTGATGACATTACGTATTCGGATCAGCATGGCAAGGAACATAGTGTGCTGACTTTGCCAGATCATGCTGATGAGTTTGAAATGAGTATGATGGGGGAATAAACTTTTTCTTGGGATTACAAATAAAACAATTAAAATGATGGAATATTTTTCAAATCAATCAAAATATATCTTAAGAAATGCTTAGAAATTTAGATAGAAGACTCTAAGCAATGAAACACACACAGGTCTATGGAAACCAAACTCACAAGGACGGGATCAAGAAGGTGAAGTCTGTAGATATACCAAATATCGAGGCAAGATAGGTAGTTTATTATACTTAAAGGCAATTAGGACCCGATATCATGTTTAGTGTTTGCTTTGTTGCAGCTTTCAAAAGGATTCCCAAAAACCTCTCACTAGAAGCGGTTAAGCGTATTTCCGATACATTAAAGCGCACTATGCATTTGGATTATGGTATCCCAAGGGATTCGGCATAGAAAACAATAGTTTATGCAGATAGTATTCGGATCATGCTGGGAGTGATTCGTTGATCGCAAGAGCACTAGTGGTGTTTGCACATTCATGGGATGTTGTTTAACATCTTGGTTTTCAAAGCTCAGCAAACCGTCTTGCTATCTCCACAAACCCGAAGCGGAAATTTTTTATGTTAGTGACGGATAGCATGTCAACAAGCACTATGGATGAAACAAGCTCTCATAGACTATGGCATTAGGCTAGACAATATTCCAATAATGTGTGACAACAAAGGGGCTATAGACTTAAGTAAGAATCACGTTCAACACTCACGAAATAAACACATAGAAATTCGCCACCACTTCCTTCGTGATAATGTTCAAAAAGGAAATATCTCTTTAGAAAATGTCCATCTCATCGCAAGACAACATAGCGACTTTTCTAACTAAGCTAATTAACGTGAAACCTATTTAATATTCGCTTAGGTCTAGGAATGATGGAAACAAAATTGACTAAGGTTATCCAGCCACATAAATATGAACAGTTGTCTAAAATCTGTGAAATAAATTTCTCAACAGGTGGAGGCCCCCTTATATTTTAAGGGGTCCCCGACCAGACTTTAAGGGAGGGCCACCCAGTCTGACATGTTTTTTTCCTCTCTGTGTCACGGATTCTTTCTTGCACCAAATAACGCCATCAAAATTGGTGAAAAAAATATATGCAATCTTTTACAAATTCCTCTATCTAATGAATATTCATTACACATAGTCAATTCATTTATCTTTAAGAAAGTCTTTCTACATAGGATCACATGAAAAATTTAATTATCACATATTGTTGAGATATGCTATAAATATTATTTTTTCATATGATAATGTTTCTTATTGTTGATCAAAAAATATTATAATCTAATATATATTTTGACAATCTTGGTTGAGCAAAATTAAATCAAGAAGCATTTGGATTATTTCTTAGGTTTTACATGTCTTAGTGTCAAACTAATCGCTACTCCACATTTGTTGCATTTAGGCACACACTAGTTCTTGCACAAAAGTTTGGTTTATCTTGTTAATCCTCTTGCTAAGTAAACTCTTTGTGCATTATATCGTGTTTAGCCTTCTTTTCTTATCCTTATATGTCTACATGCCAAATCTATGCATTATATCTTGTTGAATGCTTAATTGTTATATGCTAAAATATCTTAATTGCCATAAAAGGATAGACTTGCTGCAAATCAACCACCAAAACTGAAACCCTCACAATATTTTTGAGAAAAATCAATTTTTTTGAAAATATAGGAAATGCCAGTAGGCGGCCCCCTTAATTCATAAAGGGCGGCCCCTTAATTTTAAGGGGACCGGCCCCTAAATAAGGGGACCGGCCTAGGCATGCACGGGGGGAAAAAAAAAAAATAAAAAAAAAAAAAAAAAAAAAAAAAAAAAAAAAAAAAAAAAAAAAAAAAAAAAAAAAAAAAAAAAAAAAAAAAAAAGAACGGCCCCTATTTAAGGGGACCGGCCTAGGCATGCACGGGAAAACAGTATCTTTTCTTCTCTTTTTAACCAAACACCCCCTAGTCTTAGCCACTGTTTCCCTAAACTCACAAACATTTATTGGAATTGATCCTTTGAATGCTCATACTTCCTTATTTGAACCTTTCCCTCACTATAAATACATCCTCATTCACCTTCATCACCATCATCCTCACCAATGACATCTCCTAACAAACACACATCCAAACCATCAAGGGTAGCCAAAATGAGTGTGAAACCCATTTGGAGAAAGAAAACAAACATTTGCAACACATCAAATGTACTCAATTCCACTTCACCAATACCAAAACCACTCACTCCTCATCATGAACCATCTCAAGAAAACAATCACCCCAATCAAACATTACCAAATCCTCACATCAAGGACACTTCCACATCACCTCTAGATGTTTCACATCCTCTACTTCCCATTTCACCCATTAATCCACATGAAACTCACACTCAATTTCCACCTCAAAGTGACAATCACACTCAACACAACCAAACTCAACACACATCATCTCTATCTCCAAGTAGAGAAAGCCTAGTTGATGACATCAATCAACTACAAGACCTATCAAACCTCTTAGCAATGCATCTCTCTCAACAACAAAACAACATCCCATCATCACCATACTCTCCAAACCTACCACACACCCTCAACATTGACCAAGTTGAAACTCATAGTGGGTATTGCCCATGTTGCATCTACAACCAAAAACAATTCCTTGCGTTGAGTGAGAGTATCAATTGGATTGAATATCTTCTCACACGACCACATCTACCACCTCAAGTTCAAAGAAACTATCCTTCCACAACCACCTCCGCTCCACACTCTCCATCAACAACCATCTAATTTCATAACATGCCTACAAATACTCGTCAAACCCTTTTGTGTCGCAAGCAAGTCAAAAATCCTTCTATGGCTATTTTTTTTATGATGTATGAATATGCTTCTAAAGCATACTTGTCTTCTTATTTCTTTTTTTATGATGTATGAATTTTTTTTTTGTTTACACACATTGCCTCAAATGAATGACTAATCCCTTGTTTGATGTTTGCTTGCAATTGCCATATTTTCTCTACTTGCTACATGTTAGAAATATTTGTATTGTTCTAACTCGTTTTTGTAGCCAAGAAACCATAGCTCGATTCCTTGGTGCCCTCGAACGAGGGGGAGCACACATCAAGGGGGAGCATTTGTTCCGTCGATTTTACTAGCAATTCTCGACGATGCCTTTTTGATTCTACAAAAAGGGGGAGAAATGGATATAAAACTCACTAAATACTTGTTTAAAAATAATTTTACATTTAATGAGTTTAAGTTTTGTAATCATCAAAAAGGGGGAGATTGTTGATAGAAATAATGCCTAAAAACATTATTAATATTTTTCACATCCTTACATTTTGATAATCATAAAATATAAAAACATTCAATAAAAAATTAAAACATACACAAGTAATTAATGGTTAATATTCATTTTAAACTTATATCACTCCAATGTATAAATAAACAAATGCTTGATGCATTTTATGATCAAAGAAAATTTTTATTCAACCTCAAACTTTTATAAAATATTGTAACAGGTTTATAACTACAAAACATTTTCTACATTTAAAAGAAATGTTTTATTCAAAATAAATATTTTAAATTTCAAATTTTCGAACCTAAAACGACTAGAAAAGGTCCAGTAAACACCTCCCCTGGATAGGACAAAAAAGAGGAGCGTCTAAAAGGGGCGACCCCCTTAAATACATGGGCGGCCCCCTTAATTATAAGGGGGTCGGCACCCTATTTAAGGGGGCCGGCCATAGACTACGCTCCTCCAGTCTGTCCTATAAATACTGGACTATTCCCCAACATTTTTCTCACCTTTTGCACTCATTCTTTCTGCTTAAAACAGCCCACATATCCTCTCTAAAATCCTTTGATCATTTAATCATTTAGCTTTGTTTCCAAGTGATCCAAGCTCAATTCCTCAAGTGCAAGAGAAGAATACTTCCATCATCTAGTGAAGAAGTATTACACCCTAAAATCCATATTGCAAACCTGGTTGCATCCATATCATACCTTGTAATCTTTAAAAGTTATGTAGTTGTTAGGATTTTGGTGATTGTTGTAAGTATAGTTGGATCTTGGTGATCCTTTTTAGTAGTGTTAGATAGTTGTGATATAAGTAGTGTGGTGAGAAGAAGTTGTGAAGGTGTGAAGTTGTGAAGATTGAAGAAGTTGTGTAGTCGTGATCAAGGCGTGAAGTTGTGAAGATTGAAGAAGTTGTGTAGTCGTGATCAAGGTGTGAAGATAAGTTGTGTAGTGAAGTTGTGAAGTAGTTGTGAAGTTGTGAAGTTGTGTTGTGATAGATTGGTTCTAGCTAAGATTATAACTCAACATCTAGCTTAGGGTCAGAAATTGATATGAAGCAACTTGTGTACGGTTCTCCGCCATAAGGGACTTATTGACACAGTGAAGAAAACTCTCGAGTTTGGTGCTCAGGGGAGTGGCAGTAAGCCGAAGAATAGCTTTAAACCGACCCTCTATAAATCCAAGGTGGCGTTGATCTTTCCAACTCTTATCTTTTATTTACTTCTACATATTTACATTATTCATATTGTGCAAGTATTGAATTCACAAAAAGTCGAATCTAAGTTTTTACAAACAAACATAAAATAATAAATTAAAAAGCGGTAAACTATTCAACCCCCCTTCTAGTTTTCCACAAAGGTTAGAGGGCTATATAAACACTCTCTCTCCTTTCCATTCTAACCATTCACTCGTTCCATGATACCATATCCCTAAAAAGTCCAACGACACAAAACCTAAAAACTACACATGCAAAATTCATATAGTAGCTATTAAAACCTACCATGGAATTTTCTTTGTTCATGTAATATGTACATGCATGTATGTTACATACATGCATAACCTACGTATGTATAGAACATGCTCTCTCTTTTCCTTTATTAACAGATCGGTCATTTATCCCTTAGGGGTCCTGACCATGTTTAATTTAATACACCAAACTCTAGTTTTGTTTGTGGTGTTTTTCATGAAGCAAGCACTAGCATTCTAATGTGCTCGTGTGACGTGTAGTATGAGCATACCATAGAGACGGTAATTTAAGTTAAGGTCAAGAATCAAAATCTCATGCGAGTTTATTGATCTAACTCAATAAACAAACGGTTAGTAAATTACTTGTTTAATTTATGTGTTAATCTATAATATCAAATAGATCCAATCCGCTACAAACTCGTAATAACTTGGTTACTAGTTTGTAAAATCTCAACAGTTGCATCACGAGCCAATTCATTTGATGTTATGAGTTACACACCATAAAAAACGCTAGATCCGCTACTTAATTTATTTATTTATTGTTTTATTAGAAAATTATGACAACAACCATGCATTCTTGTCATAAATAATAAATTAAATATTGATATGGATTAATTATTAATGGTTAATAAAGTAAAAAAAGGGTAGATCTAATTAAATTGTTAATTTGAATTCAGATTTTCTTTTCTTCTTTATCCGGTCTAATGGCTCACACAATCAATATCGGTTGATGTATGTGGCTCACTAGGCATTAGCTCGAAAACATAGTGGGAGCCTTTCGATTCTCCTTTTGGGGAAGACTTTCCTTATAAAGGGGATTGAGAACTCGGAGCATTATGTGATTTACTGCTTTCTATATAGAATCTGTCTTCACCTCTATCCCTTTTTTTGTCTGTTTTATTTGCTGATGTGTTATATTCCTTATGACGTGCTTTACATACGCAAAATATTTTTGATAATACTATAATATGGACTAATACTTATATTAAAACTTATTTTAATTAAATTAAGATTCTTGCGAGTTTATGTGTCAATCGGGTGTGGTTATCTATAATGTTGCGCTTAGAAACGTAACTTTCCACTACAAACTTACTCGAAACTTTATTTAATTTGTCCGTTACATACATACCTTTAATTCCTTGTGACCAGTTATGTGTTATTTGTAAAACTTGTTTTTTGACTAATTAAAACAGACATTAAACTATGAAACTTGTTTTATTATTAGTTGATTGTTATTGTGAAGTCTTATTGTCACTCGAGTTGCGCTTACATACCATAATGACTTATAAACCATCTTCTCAACGAAGAGACTTACAAAACATATTAGCTTATAATGTGTTTAAATTACAACACTTTTTCAATTTTACCAATAACATTTACCACTACATTATGACTTGCAAAGCATGACGCATATGTGTGAGTTCGTGCAAGGACATGGTTTTGGTAAAATCGTCTAGGGTTTTATTGACCTTTTATTATCGGAAGAACTTGTGTCTTTTGACACATGCAGAGTACGATATATAACTTGGTTTTTCTCTTTCCGCAGTAAGAGCGCACCTAAAATAAA
>BQNB010033260.1:0-48719 GCA_026074375.1 Tanacetum coccineum
TACTTCGTGTGACCGCCAGGATATCTATTCGGGATGAGCCACCATCCATATCACTTCCTCCTAGGGAAGAGGTCGAGAGACTTCTTGCCTTAACCACTCCACCACCATCACTACTTACTCTATATTCATCACCACTACCACAGATACCCTCACCACTACTCCCACTATTCTTGCCCATACCAGTCCCTATTTCATCACCACCTATACTCCTACCCTCCACTGACCATAGGGCAGATAGACCCGAGATTTTCTTACCACCTCAGAAGAGGTTATGTTATACTCAGGGACCCGGGTATGATATTGGAGAGAGTTCATCGATTGCCGCCGCTAGACCGACTCGAGGTCATAGGGCAGACTATGGGTTTGTTGATACTATGGATGCAGAGACCCGACGACGGAGAGCCGAGGAGGTCGGCTATGGGATTAGAGATGCTTGGGTAGACCCAAGAGAGGTTGCTAAGGAGGTAGCACTGATGACCTTTAAAGGGGTCAACACTAGGATGACCGAGCTTGCTGCAGCGCAGGAGCAGGATACGCATGATATCTATGCTGTGATAGAGGATACTCATAATAGGCAGACTCAGATATATCAGAGATTCGAGACATTGGTTGATGATAGTCCGTACCACTATAAGACTACACGACTACTAGATCAGGAGGCTTTGGTTTCCCGAGAGGCATAGGGACGCTCCATAGAGGTTAGCTACATGGCACGTTCAGAGGTTATGGCATTACGCTCCATAGTGATGAGTCAGCAAACAGTGATTACACAGTTACAGGAAGCTGACCGTAGGAGTCAGACTATGACTTCAGAGATGGCAGTATTACGGACAGCCGACCGTACTCGCCAGGAGCAGCTTGTACAAACTTTGACATTAATGCAGTCTCTACGAAGACGTGTGACCACCCTACTCGAACAGGTGACAGCACTACAGGGACAGCAGGGACCCTTTAGAGGTCCAGCACAGCCAGTTGCACCAGAGGAGGTTGGCAGCAGTTCCTAGATTTGGTTATGTTATAGCTATGCTATGCAGCCTGTTAAGTATTATGGGTTATTCCCAGCTAGCAGACTGTATAGATCTTTTGTTTTGTTTAGCTACCCTGTATAGATCTTTTGTTCATGTATTGGTTACTTTGTATAGCCTACTAAGTATTACGAGTATATCTCGGCTAGTATGGCTTTAGGTTATTTATTTTGTCTTGTAACCTAAGTATTGTAATCATTTTGTATTTGAACAAATCATGTATGTTTTTCCAAGTTATATATGGAAGGGATGGATTATGTTTTGTATGAAATCAAATTTATTATGAATGAATGTCGATTTGTTAATTTCAATATTGTTGTGTATTTCACTGTGCGAAGTGATCTCATTTTATTTATTATGTATACATCGAGTTACGGTTAAGATTTTATGAAATCTAACGGGTATTATATTTCCTTGTAATTTGAAGAAAAATGGCACCGAAAAAAAGAACCACGAGGTCAACACCAGTCATAACAACTCCCCCACCAGTCACATACACTACTACCACCACATCTGTCACCAATGCCTAACTTCAGGCCATGATCGACCAGGGTGTCACTGCTGTGCTGGCAGCACGTGATACAACCCGAAATGGCGATGATAGCCATACCTCGGGAACAGGTGTTCGAAGGAATGAACGCGTTGTTAGAGAGTACACTTATCAAGAATTTATGAAGTGTCAACCCTTATTCTTTAGGGGCACCGAAGGAGTGGTCGACTTGACCCAATGGTTTGAGAGGATAGAAACCGTGTTTCGCATAACTAACTGCACCATGGAGAATCAAGTGAAGTTTGCCACTTGTACTCTTATGGGAATTGCTCTAACATGGTAAACTCACATGTTAGGATAGTGAGTAATGAAGTTGCATATACAATGACATGGGCTGACTTGAAAAAGAAGATGACAGCTAAATATTGTCCGAGGAATAAAATCAAGAAGATTGAGGCAGAAATGTAGAACCTAAAAGTAAAAGGCACCGATGTGGTAACCTACAATCAACGTTTTCAGGAGCTAGCTATGATGTGTGAAAGAATGTTTCCGGATGAAACAAGATCAAATCAGAAATATGTCCGCGTTCCCACAATATTCATGGCAGTGTGATGGCCTCCAAGCCAAAAACAATGCAGGACGCCATTGAGTTTGCCACAGAACTAAGGGATAAAAAGATCCTTACATATGCTGAGCGTCAGACATAGAGCAAAAGAAAGTCTGATGATATTTCCAGGAACAACCAGAATCACCAACAACAAAAGAAGTGGCAGAACACAGGCAGGGCCTATGCTGCAGGGAACGATGATAAGCAACCGTATGAAGGGTTTAAACCCCTATGCCCTAAGTGTAACTTCAACTATTACGGTACTTGTATACCAACGTGTAGTAACTGCAAGAAGATTGGCCACCTAGCCAGGGACTGTAGGAGCCGGCATGCAACTGCAAATAACAACAACAACAACAACAACCAGAGAGCCAAAGGGGCAAATACCAATGCCATCACTTGCTTTGTGTGTGGGGCCCCGGGCCACTTCAAGAAGGACTGCCCTCAGTGGAAGAACAAGAATCAGGGGAATGGTAACGGTGTAGCCAGAGCTTATGTAGTGGGAGTTGCAGGGCAAAATCCAAACAACAACATTGTGACGGGTACGTTTCTCCTAAACAACCATTGTACTTCCATTTTATTTGATACGGGTGCGGATAGAAGTTTCGTGTCTACTCAATTTAGTACTTTGATTAATATAACCCCCACTACATTAGATCATGGTTATAACGTTGAGTTAGCTAACGATAGAATAATTTGGGTAAATACGGTATTACTGGGTTGTACGTTAAATTTTCTGAACCATCCGTTCCACGTCGACCTAATGCCTGTAGAAATGGGTACCTTTGACGTCATAATTGGCATGGACTGGTTGACCAAATACCACGCTATTATTGATTGTGCTAAGAAGATCGTTCGTATCCCCTTTGGGAGCGAAGTCCTAATTATTCGTGGAAACGGAAGTAGCAATGAACGCAGGACACGATTAAACATCATCTCGTGTACCAAGACCCAGAAGTATCTGCTGAAAGGATGTCACGTCTTTTTGGCACATGTTACCATCAAGGAGACTGAAGACAAGTCAAAGAAGAAGAAACTTCAAGATGTACCGATTGTCAAAGATTTTCCCGAAGTATTTCCCAAGGACTTACCAGGTCTTCCACCTACCAGACAAGTGGAATTTCACATCGATCTAGTACCTGGTGCTGCATTTGTAGCCCAGGCACCTTATCGATTGGCCCCATTAGAAATGAAAGAATTGGCGGATCAACTACAAGAGCTTTCCGACAAAGGTTTCATAAGACCTAGTTCGTCACCATGGGGAGCTCCAGTTCTATTCGTCAAGAAGAAAGATGGATCGTTCCAGATGTGCATAGATTATTGAGAATTAAACAAACTAACGGTGAAGAACCGTTATCCACTACCAAGAATTGATGACTTATTCAACCAACTTCAAGGGTCGAGTGTCTATTCCAAGATCAACCTGAGGTCGGGTTATCATCAGTTAAAGGTTCGTGAAGAAGACATCTCAAAGACAGCTTTCAGGACTCGATATGGACATTATGAATTCCAAGTTATGCCGTTTGGTTTGACCAACACACCTGCTGTGTTTATGGATCTCATGAACCGGGTGTGCAAACCTTATCTGGACAAATTCGTAATTGTCTTTATTGACGATATTTTGATCTATTCCAAGAACAAGCAAGAGCACGAAGAGCATCTGAAGATAATATTGGAGTTGTTGAAGAAGGAGGAGTTGTACGCAAAATTCTCTAAATGTGAATTTTGGATTCCAACAGTATAATTTCTTGGTCACGTGATAGATAGTAAGGGTATTCACGTGGATCCTGCTAAGATTGAATCTATTAAAGATTGGATATCTCCTAAATCACCAACGGAGGTTCGCCAGTTTTTAGGTCTTGCTGGATACTATCAAAGGTTTATTGAGGGATTCTCAAAAATTGCCAGATCAATGACTAAACTAACTCAAAAGAAAGTTTAGTTTGATTGGGGTGATAAGCAAGAAGCAGCCTTCGAACTATTAAAAGAAAAGTTATGCAGTGCGCCCATCTTAGCCCTACCTGAAGGAAGCGAAGACTTCGTCGTTTACTGTAACACTTCGATCAAGGGGTTGGGTGCTGTGCTAATGCAAAGAGAAAAGGTGATTGCTTATGCATCGCGACAGCTAAAAATCCACGAGAAGAACTACACCACCCACGACATGGAGTTAGGAGCAGTAGTGTTCGCTCTAAAACTTTGGAGGCACTATCTGTATGGCACCAAGTGTACAGTATTCACTGATCACAAAAGCTTATAGCACATCCTTGATCAGAAAGAATTGAACATGAGACAGCGTTGTTGGTTGGAGCTACTGAGTGATTACGATTGCAAAATTTGTTATCACCCAGGAAAGGCGAATGTAGTAGCTGATGCATTGAGCAGGAAAGAGCAAGAACCATTGAGGGTTCGAGCCTTAGTTATGACAATTAGCTTGGATCTTCCAAAACAAATTTTAGAAGCTCAGACTGAGGCGAGAAAACTAGACAACCTCGAGTCTGAAGATGTGGGAGGTATGCTAATTGAAGCTTCAAAAGATCCAAGAAAACTCAGGAAAGAAAAATTAGAACCGCGTGCTAACGGAACGCTTTGTTTTAACAACAGAAGTTGGTTACCAGTTTACGGTGATCTAAGGGCTCTGATTATGCATGAGTCTCACAAGTCGAAGTATTCTGTTCACCCAGGTTCTGATAAGATGTACCAAGACATGAAGAGACTATATTGGTGGCCTAACATGAAGGCTAACATTGCCACCTATGTCAGCAAATGCTTGACATGTCTCCGAGTCAAAGCTGAACACCAAAAACCATCTGGATTGTTGGTGCAACCTGAGATTCCTAAATGGAAGTGGGATAACATCACCATGGACTTTGTCACCAAGCTCCCCAGGACAGTAAATGGGTGTGATGCTATTTGGGTGATAGTAGATCGTCTTACAAAGTCTGTACACTTCTTGCCTATGAAGGAAACTGATCCTATAGACAAATTGGCAAGACTATACATGAAAGAAGTGGTTACGAGACATGGAGTCCCGGTCTTGATCATTTGTGACTGTGACCCAAGGTTTACGTCGCACTTCTGGAGAGTATTTCAAAAAGCTTTGGGTACAAGCTTAGATATGAGTACTGCGTACCATCCAGAAACCGATGGACAGAGTGAGAGAACCATTCAGACATTAGAAGACATGTTACGCGCGTGTGTGATAGACTTTGGGAATGGTTGGGAAAGACACTTGCCGCTAGTTAAATTTTCATACAACAATAGCTATCATACTAGCATTAAAGCTGCCCCATTCGAGGCACTTTATGGTCAGAAGTGTCGATCACCTGTCTGCTGGGCCGAGGTCTTAGATGCTCAACTCACCGGTCCAGAGCTCATACACGAGACAACTGAAAAGATCGTGCAGATTAAACAGAGAATTCAAGCTGCTCGTGATCGCCAGAAGAGTTACGCTGATGTAAGGCGTAAGCCTTTAGAATTTCAAGTTGGCAACCAAGTCATGTTAAAAGTTTTGCCTTGGAAAGGGGTTATCCGTTTTGGCAAACGGGGGAAGTTAAACCCAAGGTACATTGGCCCTTTCAAGGTATTGGCTAAAGTAGGACCCGTTGCTTACAGACTCGAACTACCTCACCAGTTAAGCAGGGTTCATAGCACATTTCATGTGTCCAACCTAAAGAAGTGTCTATCCGACGAACCATTGGCAATTCCGTTAGAAGAACTTCATATCGATGACAAGCTCCACTTTGTTGAAGAACTAGTGGAGATAATGAACCATGAAGTTAAACAATTAAGGCAAAGTCGTATTCCTATCATCAAGGTTCGATGGAACTCCAGGAGAGGTCATGAGTTCACGTGGGAGCGTGAAGACCAGTTTCAAAAGAAATACCCACACCTCTTCGCGAAGAAAGGAAAAATAGCACCGTCGACAAGTACCGTATTGTGAGCCTTGCGGACAAGGCTCATCCAACAGGGGAAGACTATAACACCCTGTGTTTTAGGACAATGTACGATGTTGATAAAGTCACTATTTATTTTTTTGTATTGTACGCGTTTGTTTTTAATCGAAATCGTTAAGTTAAATCGCGTAAGTTAGAAATGATCAGTTAACGTAAACAGGCATCAAGCAAATTATTGTTTACCGTCCAAAACGAGGGTAATTAATTATATGAGAGCATAATTATTAACGTTCACAGTTTTATTTTATCAGAAACGTGAAAAGCATTTACGTTTCGCGATAAATGAACAATTAGGCATTCCCGAAACCGTAAAAATTAACGTACGCTTCCACAAATACCTATGTTTAAATACAATGATCAAAGTTTATAAAACTTTAGGCATATCTATATATATATATAGATATATATATATATATATATATATATATATATATATATATATATATACACGTATATATATATATATATATATATATATATATATATATATATATATATATATATATATATATATATATATATATATATATATATATATATATATATATATATATATATATATATGGGACCGTTCTTTGCAGAACCAGTTTTTTGTACAGAACCTACAGAACCAATTTGGACCAATGAGAATTTAGTATTATTATTTCTTTTTATCTAATCCAAAAGGGCATATTAGTAAAACACATTTTCACCTTTCTATTTAATTTTATTTTTATAAAAATTCGTTTTTTAAGCCTTAAAATTTTTGAAAAATTAAAATTATTTTTTTAATTATTTTTTTTACATGCATGTTTTCGAAAAAACAAAACAGGTGCATATATGTTTTTTGTAAATATTGTAAATTTACATATGTCTCTTGCATAACATTGTTTAGCCATCAAACTTTTAAAAAAAATGATAATTGAACATATATTTTTAATGTACATTTTTTAATATTTGAATTTTATGACCAATAACAAGAACATATACATGTAATTTCTAAATTATAACAAACCAAAATATAAGTAGAATACACAAAATTTGATATCAAATAAAATACAATTCAAATACAAATGTATATTGTTAAGTACAATTGTGCAAGAGTTTCAAAAACATGTATGCACTCTTCGTAGAACATACTTGCACTCTTCATAGAACATACATGCACTTTCTCTTCAAAATCATTAGAACATATGAGTATCTTCTAAGAACATATGTGCACGCTCTCGTCAAATTCATTAATACATATGTGCACGTTTCATTTTCCCTTCAAATTCATTAGAACATAGATGCACGTCTTTCAAAAACACATATGCACGGTGCACATTTATTAACACCACTTGATCCTGCTTAACTGCATGTGCTCTTCGGATGGTTTCCGGACCATCCACAAATAGACCATGTGGGATGAGAAAACGGTTGAAAGCTCCATAGAGATGGCTGAACTGGAAAATGCTTCAATTCATGATGGAGGAACTATTGCAGACGACTTCAGTTTTTCAGATCCTGATGCTTCGACTTAAAACAAGCGAAACAGAAACAAGAAATATACATATAACAACTGTAAATTGTTTGAGAAAAAACACGGATATACAGGCAACTTTAGTCGATCTAAAAGTAAGTCACATACCTGAAACAAAATCTTCCATGAACGGCACGTCCAAGGACATAGCCAATGCATCAACCAAAAGACGAAGTTGTGAACCAAATCCAACCACGGTTCCAACATAATCACACCATTGCATAAACATAATGTGTTATGTATATTAAATTAATATTCAGCAGACTATATTCAGAACCACACAATTTCATTTAAAACTCCTAAGCAAATGTAACGAAAAGAATAGGCACAACTGAACATGAGTTTTTAACTTTTTATGAAGAAACAATGATGAGAATTCCTTACAGATAAGAAGAGAACTCGGGAACAATGAACCACTTTTGAGCATCATGAATTGAAGCATTTTCCAGTTCAGCCATCTCCATGAAGCTTTCAACCGTTTTCTCATCCCACATGGCAATCAGTTCAGCCATCTCTATGGAGCTTTCAACCGTTTTCTCATCCCACATGGCAATCAGTTCAAAAGCATATGAGTTACACATGTCGCATCACTCCCTTCAATGAGTACATGATCCATTAAACATTGTGTACTTGATCAGCCGCATACAACAAGATATATGAGTATAGGACTACTAGAAGCCCATATGCTAAATTAAGGTTCTGAAGACATCCAGTATTGCTGGTTAGAGAAGACACTCCCACATGGGTAACATTCTCAGAATGTGATATATTCAACGTCTGTCAAGAGTAAAAGCAGAGAAGTTCCTTAGTGTCTTGAAAATTCTATTAAATAATATAAAAGTTAGGATTGTAATTCCGAAAGGATACCTTCAATGATTTCCACCCTTGTCTAAGGGTTATAAGACTTTCATCATTGATCCCACAACATCCTTCTAAAGCCAAGTCTTCGAGATACTACAACTTTAAAAGTAAAGGCAACATTATCTTCTGTGTTATTCGTAAAAGATCAAACACAGACAAGAAGAAATGAGTATACTAAGATTAATATTAAAGAACAAACAATTTCAAACATAAACGGTTCCCCTATCACTTTAAAACAACTATATTCCGGCATCGTATAGAAACAGCAATCTTGAGATGTCTTCTCTTTTTGCACCTCTTCTAAACTGGATTCGATACGTAATAATCAGTTTTAAAATACCAAACATGAAACATAATATACCTTCACATGATTGTAAAACACTAATCTTATACTGACAAGATTGACTCATTAGTGACATTTATAGGACGTAGCTCATTTCTAGATGCAGTTCACCCTTATTAGAAGACTAATACTAACAGTGACAAAAGTGCAGGTATGCAACTTACTTCACACCCATAATTATTTCCCTATGCCTTAATCGTAATTAAAAATGAAAACCATAAAAATGCCAAAAGAAAATTTCAACATTGTTTTTTATTGGTTTATATTTTGTTTGATGTTAATTATATTGATTGAAATACAAGACTTTCGTGCTACTCTATTAATCTGAATCGTAAAAATTATATGAAAATGCTAAAAAAAATTAGTGTTTATATTACAGTAGGTTTTGCAAATTTTTGATCAACTTTGAAAGGTCATTAAAACTTAACCGTAAATCCGTACGAGTTGTGCCACCTACCATTTCGAAGAGAACTGAGTCTAGTTTCTAATAAAAAGGGTTAGAGAATCTGATTACAAGTTTAAGTAAGTCGAAATTTCAAAATACCACAAAGTGTCCATATCACACCCCGTGTTTTAGGACAATGTACGATGTTAATAAAGTCACTATTTATTTTTAGTATTGTACGCGTTTGTTTTTAATGAAAATCGTTAAGTTAAATCGCGTAAGCTAAAAATGATCAGTTAACGTAAACGGGCATCAAGCAAATTATTGTTTACGTCAAATGAGGGTTAAGTAATTATTATGAGCATAATTATTAACGTTTCACAAGTTATTTTATCGGATACGTGAAAGCGTTTACGTTTCGCGATAAATGACAATTAGGTATTCCCGGAACTATAAAAATTAACATACGCTTCAACAAATACCTACGTTTATATACAATGATCAAAGTTTATAAAACTTTAGGCATATGTATATATATATACACGTCCTATATATATATATATATGTACAAGATAACAAATATTTTACAAAGTATACCTTTTATATAAAAACTACACTTTACTTTTTATATAAACTTTCACTTCCATCTTTTCTTTTATAAAATACAAGTATACAAGTATAGAAAAGAAAACTAGCTAGGAACATCATCCCTAAACTTCATGGGATGATTCCCATTAGAAGGAACCAAGACATAAACATTTAAGGTCCATGTTTCCCTCCCCTTGTCCCCTTTGAATCCCACGGCAAAGAAGGCCCCCCCTTGGACTTTCCTAGTCAATCTTGCAACTAAATATCTATATCACCTTCCTATAAATATACATGCATGCATATGTAAAATTTACATACACTTTTACTCAACAAAAATCACTTTCTTTCTCTCTTTTCCTTACCCTAACCCACGGCTCAATATCCCCTCATAAGCAAACCATACAAAACTTTTATACAACCTATACAACCCTTTACACATCAATCCTAAGACACACTAAAGTATTTACAAGCCTTGGATCATCATTTGCAAGGATTAAGGAAGAAAAGGAAAGATTAAGGTTTCAAACCTAATCTAGGGTTTATAAGCTTGAAAGCTTTGGTTTTGAGTCTAAACACGGGTTTAGCACTTGTTTCTCATCTCATACATCCTTGCTAAGGTCTTCTTAATACCTTCATACTTTTTATTATCATGATTTTATGTGTTACATGTTAATTATGGCTAAATTACCACTTAGGACTTTTAAATATGTAAAAAGAGTTTCTACTTATGTTTATGAAATTATACACTTTTTCTTATGTCATATTGTTATATATATCATGGAAAAATGAATGTAAAAGTATGTTAACATATGGTTTAAGTATGAACATGTTTAGGTATAAATTAGGGTTTTAAAGGTTTACTTAAGAAGGTTATGATTAAAAGTATACATAAATGTTATAAAGGGCTGTTTTAAATTCGTGTTTCATACAGTAGGTTTGACATTATATAAAAATAATACGCCTCATGACGATTCCAAAATGATAAGAAACTTGAAAAACCGATTTATAACGAAAAAGATACGTTAGTTACGAGTTTACGACGAGAAATACTTTTATAAAACTATTTTTATAAAATTTACTATTCATTACAGAAAGTGATATTTTTAAAACATCAAAAATATGATATAACTTTTAATTACGAGATCGTACTCGAAAGAATCGTTAAAAACGGAGCTATAACGAATAAAATACGACGTTTACGAGTTTACGATAACAAAAACTATAAAAATAAGTATATGTCTGTTATGAACAGTAAAAATCACTATTCATCAGAAAAACTAAAATTTTAAAAATGTTATATTTTGATAACTCGACTTAATACGAAGGCGTGGACGTAAGAAACGCGCGAAACGGATTAGAAACGAGAAAGTTACGCCATTTTTACCAAAGTATACTTATAAACATTTTTCGTTATAATTATGTTTTCACTAAAACGAGTAGACGGTGATGTAGCTATATAGAATCATACGTTGTATTAGTTATCAAAGTACTATATTACTAGGGAGTTTCATAATGATGAGGCCTCTTCGGGGTGGCGTATCGACGAGTTGCTGGATTTACGATTTAAAGTGTCCTAGCTCCTCATACGTTCACTACACGACCTCTTAATTATGATAGCCCGAACGATAGTATGATGAGCTATATATTAATCCTCGTCTTACTACGAAGACGTGGACGTAAGAAACGCGAGCAACGGACTTAAAAACGTGGCAAAATTAGGTTATTTTTACTAAAGGGTTTATTTATAAACGTTTTCACTTTATAAATATTATTTTACTAAAACGATTAGTCCGTGATTATGCTATATATAATATTATGTGGTTATCAAAGTACTAAAAAACAGGGAAGTTTCATACTTTGCCTCTCTCCGGGGTGGCGTATCGACGAGTTTGTTGGATTTACGATTTAAAGTGTCCTAGCTCCTCATACGTTCACTACATGACCTTTTAATTATGATAGCCCGAACGATAGTACGATGTAACTACTATAGGATTATAAAATAATGTTATTAATTAAATTACTTCGATACTTATACGACCTATATTGGAATTAGGTTGAATCGGGATAATCAATGACGCATTCTCACACTTGATATATATTATCAGATCACTCACTTAAGGTGAGTTCATAGCCCCACTTTTTACAGTTTTACCGATTTACTATTATTTGGGGTGGAAACATGCTTTGTTTTATAAATTGGACGCAAGTGATTATATTATATTGATTATGTGTTTGCCTAAGTAGCGATAACCCTCCTGAGCCCATTTATCATGAACTGTTAATTTCTCAGTTGAAAGCGCGTATGGTAGTAGATAGATCTATTGGGATTAACCTCCCCATTTGGGTGAGTAGCTATCACCGAGAACGAACGTTGACCATGTCGGATTTTGGATGTTGCGAGTTACAACATCTGTACCGGCAAATAACTGCTAAAATAGCACCTAAAAGGTTTGACTTCAGAGTCATGAGCTTAGTCACCACAATATCTGGATTTTAGATGTCGCATATGTGTCTATCACGAGGGGGAAAAGTCATGTGCGGTGCCTCTGCATCATTTAATTACATAAACATATGATTCACCAACAATTTTGTTGACGTTATAAGCAAAGTTATTTTAGGAGGGTCAATAGGCACGAGGTGACAGGGATGCATTGGGGTTACATTTTGGATTTGCACGCTTAAAGATTTGTATTCATCATATTTTGGGAAATAATCTTTTGAAATAATGAACCAAGGAACATAGTAGCTATATGCTTTTGTATTATGTCATAAATAAATCCCAATGTATCAGTTTAAAATCGACTTTTGTGCTTCTTATATATACTTGTGCTATTGATCATGTGAAGTAACACGCCCCGATCCTTACTCCGCTCGACACCATTTTTGGGTGTTACAGATTGGTATCAGAGCCAAGGTTATAGAGAACCAGGTCAAATGTTTTTGCTGGACTATAACCATTTTCAAACATTGCATTCATACAAAAGGGTTTTTATGGGGTATTCATATACTAGTTGTTGCATTAGTCGATTAGACTATATACATGCATGATTGATATACATGTTTATAATATATTATGTATAGAAGGATAAGAGTCTTATATTAATATACTTATATAAGCTACTTTTGATTTTCAGTTTTGAGCATGTCGGATTCTGAAGACTCTACTTTTACTTACACTACTGTATCTAGTCCGTTCGAAGGACGATCAGGCGACATATCACACGGGAGTGGATGGACCATCGGTAATGCCAGAGGATCCATACGCATACGTTGTAGCTGCGTTTCAGGCACCACCTTCGCCTGATTACGTGCCTGGCCCTGAGGAGCCAGAGGAGGCACGACCTTCACCTATTTACATACCATTTGTTTTGGAGCCTGTTTACCCGGAGTTCATACCAGAGGACGATGAGGTATTCTCGGTTGAGGAGCAGCCAATGCCTGTTGCTGCCTCACCTACTGATCAGTCACCAGGGTATATCCTAGAGTCTGACCCTGAGGAGGACCCGGAGGAGGACGATGAGGATCCCAAGGAGGACCCAGCTGACTACCCTGCTGATAGGGATGATGATGATGATGATGAGGAAGAGGAGGAGGAGCCTTTTAGAGATGATGCTGAGGATGAGGACGAGGACGAGGATGAGGAGGAGGAGCACTTAGCTCCGGCCGACCCTGCCCTACTTGTACTTCGTGTGACCGCCAGGATATCTATTCGGGATGAGCCACCATCCATATCACTTCCTCCTAGGGAAGAGGTCGAGAGACTTCTTGCCTTAACCACTCCACCACCATCACTACTTACTCTATATTCATCACCACTACCACAGATACCCTCACCACTACTCCCACTATTCTTGCCCATACCAGTCCCTATTTCATCACCACCTATACTCCTACCCTCCACTGACCATAGGGCAGATAGACCCGAGATTTTCTTACCACCTCAGAAGAGGTTATGTTATACTCAGGGACCCGGGTATGATATTGGAGAGAGTTCATCGATTGCCGCCGCTAGACCGACTCGAGGTCATAGGGCAGACTATGGGTTTGTTGATACTATGGATGCAGAGACCCGACGACGGAGAGCCGAGGAGGTCGGCTATGGGATTAGAGATGCTTGGGTAGACCCAAGAGAGGTTGCTAAGGAGGTAGCACTGATGACCTTTAAAGGGGTCAACACTAGGATGACCGAGCTTGCTGCAGCGCAGGAGCAGGATACGCATGATATCTATGCTGTGATAGAGGATACTCATAATAGGCAGACTCAGATATATCAGAGATTCGAGACATTGGTTGATGATAGTCCGTACCACTATAAGACTACACGACTACTAGATCAGGAGGCTTTGGTTTCCCGAGAGGCATAGGGACGCTCCATAGAGGTTAGCTACATGGCACGTTCAGAGGTTATGGCATTACGCTCCATAGTGATGAGTCAGCAAACAGTGATTACACAGTTACAGGAAGCTGACCGTAGGAGTCAGACTATGACTTCAGAGATGGCAGTATTACGGACAGCCGACCGTACTCGCCAGGAGCAGCTTGTACAAACTTTGACATTAATGCAGTCTCTACGAAGACGTGTGACCACCCTACTCGAACAGGTGACAGCACTACAGGGACAGCAGGGACCCTTTAGAGGTCCAGCACAGCCAGTTGCACCAGAGGAGGTTGGCAGCATTCCTAGAATTGGTTATGTTATAAGCTTATGCTATGGCCAAGGCCTGTTAAGTATATGGTTATTCCCAGCTAGCAACTGAAAGATCTTTTGATTTGATTAGCTACCCTGTAATAGATCTTTGTCATGTATTGGTTACTTTGTATAAGCCTACGAGTATTACAGTATATCTCGGCTAGTATTGCTTTTAGGTTATTTATTTTGTCTTGTAACCTAAGTATTGTAATCATTTTGTATTTGAACAAATCATGTATGTTTTTCCAAGTTATATATGGAAGGGATGGATTATGTTTTGTATGAAATCAAATTTATTATGAATGAATGTCGATTTTGTTTAATTCAATATTGATTGTATATCACTGAGCAAGTGATCTCATTTAGTATTATGTATACATCGAGTTACGGTTAAGATTTTATGAAATCTAACGGGTATTATATTTCCTTGTAATTTGAAGAAAAATGGCACCGAAAAAAAGAACCACGAGGTCAACACCAGTCATAACAACTCCCCCCAGCGCAGTCACATACACTACTACCACCACATCTGTCACCAATGCCCAACTTCAGGCCATGATCGACCAGGGTGTCACTGCTGTACTGGCAGCACGTAATACAACCCGAAATGGCGATGATAGCCATACCTCGGGAACGGGTGTTAGGAGGAATGAACGCGTTGTTCGAGAGTGCACTTACCAGGACTTTATGAAGTGCCAACCCTTATTCTTTAGGGGCACCGAAGGAGTGGTCGACTTGACCCAATGGTTTGAGAGGATAGAAACCGTGTTTCGCATAACTAACTGCACCATGGAGAATCAAGTGAAGTTTGCCACTTGTACTCTTATGGGAATTGCTCTAACATGGTAAACTCACATGTTAGGAATATTGAGTAGATGAAAGTTGCAAATAACAAGACATGGGCTGACTTGTAAAAAGAAATGACAGCTAAATATTGTCCGAGGAACAAAACAAGAGATTGAGGCAGAAATGTAGAACCTAAAAGTAAAAGGCACCGATGTGGTAACCTACAATCAACGTTTTCAGGAGCTAGCTATGATGTGTGAAAGAATGTTTCCGGATGAATCAGACAAAGTCGAGAAATATGTCGGCGGCTTGCCCGACAATATTCATGGCAGTGTGATGGCCTCCAAGCCAAAAACAATGCAGGACGCCATTGAGTTTGCCACAGAACTAAGGGATAAAAAGATCCTTACATATGCTGAGCGTCAGACATAGAGCAAAAGAAAGTCTGATGATATTTCCAGGAACAGCCAGAATCACCAACAACAAAAGAAGTGCAACCACAGGCAGGGCTATGCTTGCAGGGAACGATGAGAAGCAACCGTATGAAGTTTAAACCCTATGCCCTAAGTGTAACTTCAACTATTACGGTACTTGTATACCAACGTGTAGTAACTGCAAGAAGATTGGCCACCTAGCCAGGGACTGTAGGAGCCGGCATGCAACTGCAAATAACAACAACAACAACCGTAACAACAATAACAACAACAACCGCAACAACAACAATAACAACAACAACCGCAACAACAATAACCAAAGAGCCCAAGGGGCAAATACCAACACCATCACTTGCTTTGAGTGTAGGGCCCCGGGCCACTTCAAGAAGGACTATCCTCAGTGGAAGAACAAGAATTAGGGGAATGATAACGGTATAGCCGGAGCTTATGCAGTGGGTGTTGTAGGGCAAAATCCAAACAACAACATTGTGACGGGTACGTTTCTCCTAAACAACCATTGTACTTCCATTTTATTTGATACGGGTGCGGATAGAAGTTTCGTGTCTACTCAATTTAGTACTTTGATTTAATATAACCCCCACTACATTATATCATGGTTATAACTTTGAGTTAGCTAACGATAGAATAATTTTTGGGTAAATACGTATACTTTGGTGTGTACGTTAAATTTTCTGAAACCATCCATCCAACCACGTCGACCTAATGCCTGTAAAATTGGTACCGATTACGTCATAATTGGCAGGACTTGGTTGACCAAATACCACGCTATCATGATTGTGCTAAGAAGATCGTTCGTATCCCCTTTGGGAGCGAAGTCCTAATTATTCGTGGAAACGGAAGTAGCAATGAACGCAGGACACGATTAAACATCATCTCGTGTACCAAGACCCAGAAGTATCTGCTGAAAGGATGTCACGTCTTTTTGGCACATGTTACCATCAAGGAGACTGAAGACAAGTCAAAGAAGAAGAAACTTCAAGATGTACCGATTGTCAAAGATTTTCCCGAAGTATTTCCCAAGGACTTACCAGGTCTTCCACCTACCAGACAAGTGGAATTTCACATCGTCTAAGTACCTGGTGCTGCATTTAGTAGCCCAGGCAACCTGTTATCGATTGCCCCATTAGAAATGAAAGAATTGCGGATACAACTACAAGAGCTTTCCGACAAAGGTTTCATAAGACCTAGTTCGTCACCATGGGGAGCTCCAGTTCTATTCGTCAAGAAGAAAGATGGATCGTTCCAGATGTGCATAGATTATTGAGAATTAAACAAACTAACGGTGAAGAACCGTTATCCACTACCAAGAATTGATGACTTATTCAACCAACTTCAAGGGTCGAGTGTCTATTCCAAGATCAACCTGAGGTCGGGTTATCATCAGTTAAAGGTTCGTGAAGAAGACATCTCAAAGACAGCTTTCCCAGGACCTCGATATGGACATTATGAATTCCATTAATGCGTTTGGTTTGACCAACACACCTGCTGTGTTTATGGACCTCATGAACCGGGTGTGCAAACCTTATCTGGACAAATTCGTAATTATCTTTATTGACGATATTTTGATCTATTCCAAGAACAAGCAAGAGCACGAAGGGCATCTGAAGATAATAGTTGGATTTGATTGAAAGAAGAGGAATGTATGCAAAATTCTCTAAATACGAATTTGATTTCCAACAGTATAAATTATCTCGGTCACGGTGATAGGACAGTAAGGAATTTTGAGTGATCCTGCTAAGATTGAATCTATTAAAGATTGGGTATCTCCTAAGTTACCAACGGAGGTTCACTAGTTTTTAGGTCTTGCTGGATACTATCGAAGGTTCATTAAGGGATTCTCAAAAATTGTCGGATCAATGACTAAACTAACTCAAAAGAAAGTCCAGTTTGTTTGGGGTGACAAGCAAGAAGCAGCCTTCCAACTATTAAAAGAAAAGTTGTATAGTGCACCCATCTTAGCCCTACCTGAAGGAAACGAAGACTTCGTCGTTTACTGTGACGCTTCGATCAAAGGGCTGGGTGCTGTGCTCATGCAAAGAGAAAAGGTGATTGCTTATGCATCACGACAGGTAAAAATCCACGAGAAGAACTACACCACCTACGACATGGAGTTAGGAGCAGTAGTGTTTGCTCTAAAACTTTGGAGGCACTATCTGTATGGCACCAAGTGTACAGTGTTCACTGATCACAAATATATAGCACATCCTTGATAAAAAAGAATTGAACATGAGACAGCATCGTTGGTTAGAACTACTGAGTGATTACGATTGCGAAATTCGTTATCACCCAGGAAAGGCGAATGTAGTAGCTGATGCACTGAGCTGGAAAGAACAAGAACCATTAAGGGTTTGAGCTTTAGTCATGACTATTAGCTTGGATTTTCCAAAACAAATTTTAGAAGCTCAGACTGAGGCGAGAAAACCAGAAAACCTCGAGTCTGAAGATGTAGGAGGTATGCTAATTGAAGCTTCAAAAGATCCAGGAAAACTCAGGAAAGAAAAATTAGAACCACGTGCTGACGGAACACTTTGTTTTAACAACAGAAGTTGGTTACCAGTGTACGGTGATCTAAGGGCTCTGATTATCGCCTTTAGTCTCACAGTCCGAAAGTAGTTCTTTCACCCAGGTTCAGATAAGATGTACCAAGACATGAGGAGACTATATTGGTAGCCTAACATGAAGGCTAACATTGCCACCTATGTCAGCAAATGCTTGACATGTCTCCGAGTCAAAGCCGAACACCAAAAACCATCTGGGTTGTTGGTGCATAAGGAAATAAAAATGTAAAAAAAAAAAATAATCGAGAGCAAACAATCAAAATATAATTATTAGAAGAACCAGATAAGTAACACAAAAAGCAGTAGAAAGCAATAAAATAAAAAACTGACATTCACGAATGGAAGTGGGATAACATTACCATAGACTTTGCCACCAAGCTTCCTAGGATAGCAAATGGGTGTGATGCTATTTGGGTTATAGTAGATTGTCTTACCAAGTCTGCACACTTCTTGCCTATGAATGAAACTGATCCTATCGACAAATTGGCAAGACTATACATAAAAGAAGTGGTCACAAGACATGGAGTCCCAGTTTCGATCATTTGTGACCGTGACCCAAGATTTACGTCACACTTTTGGAGAGCATTTCAAAAGGCTTTGGGTACAAGCTTAGATATGAGTATTGCGTACCATCCGGAGACTGATGGACAGAGTGAAAGAACCATTCAGACGTTAGAAGACATGTTATGCGCTTGCGTGATAGACTTTGGGAATGGTTGGGAAAGACACTTACCGCTGGTCAAATTTTCATACAACAATAGCTATCATACTAGCCTTAAAGCTGCCCCATTCGAATGCACTTTATGGACGTAAAGTGTAGATCACCGTTGCCTATGGTCGTGGTCGTAGATGCTCAACTCACCGGACTAGGAAGCTTATACACGAGCAACTGAAGAAAGGATCGTACAGTTAAACAGAGAATTCAAGCTGCACGTTATCGCCAGAAGAATTTACGCTATGTAAGGCGTAAGCCTTTAGAATCAAGTTGCAACCAAGTCATAGTTAAAAAGTTTTGCCTTGGAAAGGGGTTATCCGTTTTGGCAAACGGGGGAAGTTAAACCCAAGGTACATTGGCCCTTTCAAGGTATTGGCTAAAGTAGGACCCGTTGCTTACAGACTCGAACTACCTCACCTGTTAAGCAGGGTTCATAGCACATTTCATGTGTCTAACCTAAAGAAGTGTCTATCCGACGAACCATTGGCAATTCCGTTAGAAGAACTTCATATCGATGACAAGCTCCACTTTGTTGAAGAACTAGTGGAGATAATGAACCATGAAGTTAAACAATTAAGGCAAAGTCGTATTCCTATCATCAAGGTTCGATGGAACTCCAGGAGAGGTCATGAGTTCACGTGGGAGCGTGAAGACCAGTTTCAAAAGAAATACCCACACCTCTTCACGAAGTAAGGAAAACAGCACCGTCTGGACAATACCCTGCCTGTGATCCTGCGGAACCCAAGGGCTCATCCAACAGAGGTAAGACCTAAAACACAACCCAATGTTTTTAGGACAATGTACGACGTTAATAAAGTCACTGTTTATTTTTAGTCTTGTACGCGTTTGTTTTTAATTGTAATCGTTACGTTAAATCGCGTAAGCTAAAAATAATCAGTTATCGTAAACGGACATCAAGTAAATTATTGTTTACGTCAAACAAGGGTTAAGTAATTATTTTGAGAATAATTATTAACATTTCACAAGTTATTTTATCGGATACGTGAAAGTGTTTACGTTTCGCGATAAATTACAATTAGGTATTCTCGGAACCGTAAAAATTAATGTACGCTTCAACAAATACCTACGTTTATATACAATGATCAAAGTTTATAAAACTTTATGAATATGTGAATATATATATACACGTCCTATATATATGTATATGTACAAATTAACAAATACTTTACAAGTATACCTTTTATATAAAAACTACACATTACACTTTTATACTTTCATTTTTCTTATACAATTATTACAAGTAATATTAACTAGATAGGAAAAGAAACTAGTGAAACATAATCCCTAAATTTCATGGGATGATTCCCATTAGGAGGAACCAAGAGACATAAGCCTTAAAGCCCTTGTTTCCCTCCCTTGGTCCCCCTAAAACCCACGGCATAAGAGCCCCCCCCCCCCCTTTGATTTTCTTGGTCAAACAAACTAACAAATATCTCATCACCTTTTCCTATATATACATGCATTCATATGTGAATTATTCATACACATTTACACTCACCAAATTCATTTTCTTTCTCCCTTTCTCTTCAATACCCCATGGCTCCAACACCCTTCATAAGCAAACCATACAATATTTTTCTACAACCTATACAAGCCGTTACACATCAATCCTAAGACACACTAAGGTGTTTACAAGCATTGGATCATCATTTGCAAGGATTAAGGAAGAAAAGGAAAGATTAGGGTTTCAAACATAATCTAGGGTTTATAATCTTGCAAGCTTTGGTTTTGAGTCTAAACACGGGTTTAGCACTTGTTTCTCATCACATACATCCTTCCTAAGGTCTTCTTAATACCTTTATACTTTTTATTATCATGATTTTATGTGTTACATTCTAATTATGGCTAAATCACCACTTATGACTTTTAAATATGTAAAAAGATTTTTACTTATGTTTATGAATTTATACACTTTTTCTTATGTCATGTTGTTATATATATCATGAAAAAATGGATTTATAAGTATGTTAACATGTTGTATAAGTATAAACATGATTAGGTATAAATTAGGGTTTATAAAAGTTACTTAATATATTACAAGTAAAAGTAATGCAATTAACTTGTTGAACTTGTTACCATGACTTTATAAGTACAATGGATGAACTTGGACATTAATATAAGTACCACTTATGTCAAATATAGTTATTAGGGTTTTTATAATAAACTACTAGTTTAAAAGTATAATAAAACAAACATTTATAAATTAAATACACTGATAATAAAAAGGTGATTTAAAGTTCGACCTATACAGTAGGTTTTTGACATAATATAAAAATAATAGTCTCATGACATTCCAAAATGATAATGAAACTCGAAAAACCAATTTATAACGAAAAAGATACGTTAGTTACGATTTTACGACGATAAATACTTTTATAAAACTATTTTTATAAAAATCACTATTCATTACAAAAAGAAAACAGTTATTTTAAAACTTCAAATAGTAGTTAAAACTTTTAATTTACGAGATCGTACTCGAAAGAATCGCTAAAAACGGAACTATTACGAATAAACTACGACGTTTACGATAACTAAAGTTTATAAAAGTAATTTAATAAACTATGAACAGTAAAAGTACTATTCATCAGCTGACCCAACTTTATAAAATATAATATATCTTTCAATAACAAAGACGTACTCGAAGGAATCACTAAAATCGGGATTAAACGGATAAGTTATTACAATTAATACGAGTTCAACGGCTAATTAAAACCTTAAAAACGAATAATAGCAGTTGTTAAACAGTAAAAACACTATTCATGCAAAGAATGTCAAAAACTGAAAATGTAAAATTGATCACAATCGCTTACTACTAAGACGTGACGTAAGAAACGCGATCAACGAACTTAAAACGGCAAATTAGGTCAATTTAACTAAAGGGGTTTATTTAAAATCGTTTCACTTTTAAATATTATTTCACTAAAACGATAGTCTGTGATTAATGCTATATAGAAAAATATTGGTTTATCAAAGTACTATAGCAACTAGGGAGTTTCATAATTAGGCCATCTTCGTTGGTGGCGTAGCCGAGCAAAAATACTGCAAATAGACTATAACAAGAGTTTTATTTGGATTTACGATTTAAAGTATCCTAGCTCCTCATACGTACACTACATGACCTTTTAATTATGATAGCCCAAACGATAGTACGATGTAACTACTATAGGATTATATATAATGTTATTAATTAAAATACTCGGTACTTATACGGCCTATATTGAATTAGGTTGCATTCCCGGGAATAACGTGAAGCAATCCCACACTTGATATATATTACCAGAGTCACTACTTAAGTGAGGTTCAAAGCTCCACTTTTTTACATTTTACTGATTTACTATATTTTAGGAGGAAACATGCCTTTTTTTATAAAATGGACGCAAGTGATTATATTATATGATTTTGTGTTTGCCTAAATAGTCGATAACCCTCCTGAGCCCAATATCATGAACTGTTAATTTCTGGTTGGAAAGCGCGTATGGTATAGATAGATCTCTTGGGGATTAACTCCCCCGTTTGGTGATTAGCTTCAATTCACCCAGTGAACGAAGTAGGCCATAGGGGTCAGATTTTGATGTTGCGGGTTACAACATCTGTACGGGCAAATAACTGCTAAAATAACACCTATAGGTTGAACTTCAGTGTCATGAGCTTAGTGCAACAATAATCTGGTTTTGTGATGTGTGCATATGTTGTCGTATCATGGGAAAAGTCTTGCGGTCCTGCATAATTTAATTACATAAACCTATGAATTCACCAACATTTTTGTTGACGTTTTAAGCAATGTTTTCAGGAGGTCAATAGGCACGAGGTGCCAGGGATGCATTGGGGTTACATTTTGGATTGCACGCTTAAAGATTTGTATGCATCATATTTTGGGAAATATATCTTTTGTAATAATGAACAAGGAACAAGTAAAGCTATATGCTTTTGTATTATGTCTTTTAATTAAATCCAATATATTAGTTTAAACGACTTTTTGTGTCGTTCTTATATATCTTGTGCTATTGATCATTAAAGTAACACGCCCCGGATCCTTATTCCGCTGCGACCCGTTTTGGGGGTGTTACAAAAACTGTGTGTTGGTAGTTTTAAACCTTTAAGTTTCAAAATTGACACTTTTAGTCCCTTAATTTGTAAAAATCGCATTTTAAGCCCAATTAAGTTCTAACAAGTGGAATTTGGTTTTAATAGACTCCAATAAGCCATCTCAGCTGGGTCAGCTTATAAATAAGCTCGGACAAGCTTATTTTGGCTTATTGAGCTTATTGGGTACGTTAAGGTCCATTAAGCTTTTTAATGGTCCAATCTAGTTTCCAAAGGTACAAAAACATTTGTTAAGCTTATTTAAGTTATAATCTATCAGTTTGGCTAAATAATAAGCTTGGATGAGCTTATTTGAGCTTATGGGGCTCGTTGGCCTAATAACCTTAACCGAATGTTAGTAAAAAGGTCCATTAGTGTTCTCTTATTGATTTAAACTTATTTTTCCATACTTATAAGGCTTATTATAGAACTTATAAGCTGTTTCATATGTGTGGCTTATTCATTTAGCAATTTAGCTCGTAAATGGGCTTATTGGACCCGATATGAGCCCGATAAGAGTTTTAAAGGTTTGGGCTTGATGTCTTAGGGTCCGTTAGCTTTCCTATGCTTATTACAAAACCTATAAGCTGTCTAAGCTCACAAATAAGCTGTCTAAACTTATTTGTGGATTATGGACCTCGTGGGTTCACAAAAATGGGCCGTGAAGCCCCAATAAGGATCTATTTGGTTTTAAAAAGGTATAAGGGTCTATATTGATTGAAATAAGTTTGTAGGATTCTTAATAAGCTCATTGAGCTTATAAATAAGCCATGGCTCACCAGGTGGGCTTATTGGGCCCATTTGGCTTCGTACGCGGCTATTGGGTTAGTAAGGGTCCAATAGGAATTTAACTTGGGCATGTACATTATATATAAGTTCACTAGGTTTTCTAGGTCGATCAATAAGCTCGAATGAGCTTATTATTAAGCCGTGGCTTTCCACTCTTGGTCTCGTTGGGCTAGTTGGGCCCGTACGCAGGTACATTTGGTTTACATGAGAATACAAGGCCCAATATTTCCCCTAGCAACTCACATAAGTTTCAAAAAGCCCTAATGACAAAAGGGTCGTGTATTTAACTTGTAAACACATCGTGTTTTACATGCAAACGTTTGTTTAAGTAGTGTATACGTTCCCAAGCCTTAGTATCACATTTATAATGAAAGTTTCGTATAGATTTATTACTATTTCATGTATAATGTTTGTTGTTCATGTCGAAGACCAAGTTTTCATACACACGCGGCATTTATGCCTTAGTTTGCCATTAACCATCTTAGTCCATGCGTTTTAATGAGTTCTTGCACCACACAAATGTAACACACGCATAAATAGGCACGTATACCATATATGTATCGCGACGTAAGACTAGAAATTAAAATGGAATTAAACTACAGATGGTAAAGTGTCGTGAGGGACTTACAAAGGTCCTATAGCTCTTTGTTTAAGAAATAGGAGGTAGATAGGCTATTTGTTTAGAGAAATAGACGGATTAAGCTACCCGTTAGCTCGTAACTCCTTGTACACTCCTTAGTATAAACCCTTAGCTTGTGTTGTGGGTTCGAACGTGGCAAATGGGCGTATTTTAGCGGTTTAAGTCGTACGCAAGGAAGAAGTAGGAAAAGGTTAAGTGTTTGAGTTTTGTAAAGTGTAAAATGTTGATGTGGGCTCAGGATTTATAGGCAAATGCTTATGTAGCCTTCTAGCACACAAAACAAAACTAAAATCGATCCAAGCCCTAGTGGTTTTGTGTTTTCTAGTTCCTTAGACATAGTTTTGCTAATCTACTTAGTACACATCTTAATTACATGATATAAGTACAAGATTTACTAGGATTTGAAGATCTCATGATGTGTATATGTTGTTGTGGTTTTTGCGGTCATCAAGAGAAGAAAAGGGCTCAAATGGTTATTACCATGTGTATTTAAGCTAAGTGGAGACATTTAGTACATGCTTTAATTACCTATTGATGTACTGTACTTAGGAAGGTATTAGGATCTTTTCTAGTTGATTTAGCACATGGTTTAAATGGTTTATGGGTTTTATATACCCATGTCTGGCCATAGTGGCTTAGTAACATAAGTTTTGATTTAATTTTTGTGTTAAGGTTTATAAGTGTGTATTGGTTCGAGTCTAGGTAAGTCTAGGTATTTCCGGGATATGTCCAAATATATTTTATTGCAAAACATAAACCTTTTACGTGACCAATAAAAATAAAACACGCAAAGTTAATAATTATCTCCTTAATAATTATATATTACTTGGTTGATGTAAACCTTAATTTATTTGATCACCGTTTACATTAATTGATTATTTCCAGTCTACGCGATTTAGCTTAAAAGTAAACATTAAAGTAAACGCGTATCAGACCAAAATAATTAGTGACGAATAATAGGATTCGTAAAATGACCTGAAATTGAGAAATGTTACACCAAGAAGGAATTATGTGTTGAATTTGAGAAGCTTATAAAGGATAAGTTTTAGATGAGTTGTATAGGAGAACTTACTTTCTTTTTGGGATTACAAGTACAACAAAAGGAAGATGAAATATTTATCAGCCAGGATAAATATGTAGATGAGATTTTAAGGAAATTCAACTACACAGATGTGAAGTCATCTTCTACTCCAATTGATTTGGAAAAGCCTTTGGTTAAAGATAGAGATGCTACTGATGTTAATGAACATCTCTATAGATCTATGATTGGATCTTTGATGTACCTTACAACATCTAGGCCAGATATTATGTTTGCAGTATGTGCATGTGCCAGATTCTAAGTTACTCCAAAGACATCCCATCTCTTAGCTGTAAAGAGAATCTTTAGATATCTGAAAGGCAAACCAACATTAAGCCTTTGGTATTCTAGGGATTCCCCATTGGAACTAGTTGCTTATACTGATTGTGACTATGCTAGAGCAACTCAAGATAGGAAGTTAACAACTGAAGGTTGTCAGTTTTTGGGAAACAGGTTGATATCTTGGCAGTGCAAGAAACAAACTATGGTTTCCACCTCTACAACTGAGGCTGAATATGTGGCTGCTGCTAGTTGCTGTGGACAAGTACTCTGGATTCAAAACCAATTGCTGGACTATAGGTATAATTTTATGAATACTGTTATTTATATTGACAATAATAGTACTATCTGCATTATAGAAAATCATGTTCAACATTCTAAAACAAAACATATAGAGATTAGGTATCATTTTATAAGAGATTGCAATACTAAAAAGTTAATTCAAATGGTTAAAATTGATACTGAACATAATGTTGCAGATCTTCTTACTAAAGGTTTTGATGCTGGTAGATTTCAATACTTGGTCTCAAGTATTGAAATGATTAATCCATAATGTCTAAATCTCTTTATGTTTTTGTACAGTTTTGTATAGGATTAGTACTGTTAGTTTTTGTCAATTAATACTGTTAATTGTATCCATTAGTACTGCTAAGTAGAACTAGTACTGTCAGTTATAATTAATACTGCTATGTTAAAACTATTAGTCTTAATTAATACTGTTAAACAAGAAAAAGCTTTGGATTGTGTTTTTCTTGGTTTTGGACTAACACTTGCAGGAAAAGTGAGTAGTATGATTGAATTTGATGATACCAATTATGGAGTTTGCTAGAAAAAGATACTGATGATTACTCACCTCTGATGCATTGGTTGAGGGGAGGATGATTAGTTTGAGCTGAATTTGCATTTAGTACTGATGAATGGATGGATTTGTAGAGAAGCTAATTGGTAAAAGTATGATTGTTCTTTAAGTGTTGGTTCTATACCACACAACAAATAGTAATCAATTCACCATGTCTAACAGACAATTAAGAATTGGCTATTCCAGGGCAAACGACAACTGGTAAAGAATCATCAAATCCGTTGATGGCTGATAGTTTGCCAAAAACTATACTACATTGGTGAAATATCTTGTAGTTCAATTTGGAAAGATATGGTTCAACTGTACTATGTTGATTTGGTTAACAGTTTTTGACTACTATTCATGGGTTATGCATAAATATGGATCCTCAAGAATTCCCACATGTCTATCTAGTCTTTTCTGGTATACTTGTGATGAATAGAGGCATGTTGTTGTATGATTATTGAAGACAGAAGTTAAAACTGTTAAGGCAAGAGTTAATACTATCAAGTATAATTAGTACTGCTAGTTATACTTAGGCAAGATTGATGATAAGACTGTACATAAGGAGTTGGGTGACAGGATGGAAAGGGCTACCACTACTGCTTCTAGCTTATAAGCAGAGTAGGACAGTGGTAACATAAATTAAGACCTAATCCATGGCAACACTTAATGAATCAAGTCCTTAGGGAATTGGTTCAGGTAGTGGTCCCAGGTGCCAAGAAACCATATTGGGGGGGTGTAGATGCTTAAACTAGGTTTGAGACTATATCTAAATTATCTAATGACCCACCTCTCTCAAGAGGTAACACACTTGGAAGTGGGGTGGACAGTATGATACTTATAGAATTGATGGCATCTTGTACAACTGTCTGAATTGGTGCTGAACAAGAATCGAAAGCAAAAGGGAGCAAGCTTGAAAGATTCTAATCATATGATGGAAATGTTTGATTGATTCAGAGTTGGGTTACCACTGCTGGGTGTTAATTACTGCTGCTAAGCTTAAGTTAATACTGCTAATTTTTAGTTACTACTGCTGGCATGACTTACTGCTCTCTGTTAAAACTTAATGCTGCTAGGCTTAACTTAATGTTGTTAGGTCTCAGTTACTACTGTTGAGGGTATTTTCCATAAATATAAGCGGTTTCTTCAATTCAGGATTTAGATCATTCATAAATTATTTTCTTTCATTCAAAAACTCTCTAACTCTTAAATCCTAACTCAAATGAACCATCACAATGACAAGCCCAAAGTTTACTGCTACTCATAACATGATCGCATTCTTAGAAAAACCTGCTGAAAGTGATGGGTTTCATGAAATTATTGATTTTCTGAGTTCTAATCAAATCCATTATGCTTTAATTGTAAATCTTGTTATCTACACATCTTGTATTGAGCAGTTCTCGGCAACAGTAAAGGAAAAGATGGTTAATGGAGAACGTCAGATACAAGCCCTAATTGATAAAAAGAAGGTGATCGTCACAGAAGCAAGCATTCGAAGTGATCTTCATTTAGAAGATGCATGTGGTATTGATTGTTTGCCAACTGCTACTATCTTTGAAGAACCAGCAAGGATGGGGTATGAAAAACCTTCTCAGAAACTTACTTTCTATAAAGCTTTCCTTTCTTCACAATGGAAGTTTTTGATTCATACCATTACACAATGCTTTAGTGCTAAGACTACAGCATGGAACAAATTTAGTAGCACTATGGCCTCAGCCATAATATGCTTTGCCACAAACCAAAAATTTAACATGTCCAAGTATGTATTTGATGCTATGGTAAAGCATTTAGAAGGAGGGGTAAAAATTCTGTTATATCCACGATTTGTACAAGTATTTATCAATCAACAGCTTAGGGATATGTCACATCATAAGAAGACTTATCTTAATCCCTCACTCACAAAGAAAATCTTTGCCAATATGAAGAGAGATGGAAAGGATTTTTCTAGGAGAGTAACACCTCTGTTTGCAACAATGATGGTTCAGCCTAATCAAGAAGAGGGTGGAGATTCAAACATTCCTACTGGTTCTCAACAGACACCCACTAATACTTAACCATCTACATCCAAACCCCAAAAAAAGCAAAAGTCAAGGAGGAGACAGAGACAAGAAACTGAAGTTCTTTCCCCTACTAATGAAACTCCTATTGAGGAAAGTGTGCCAACATCTTCTAATGATTCACCTCAAAGTGATGAGGATAGTTTTCAACTTAATGAATTGATGATTTTCTGTACCAGTTTACAAGAACAAGTTCTTGACTTACAAGCAGCAAATGATGCTCAGGCAAAGGAGATTACCAGTTTAAAGAATAGAGTCAAGAAACTTGAAGGTAGGAGGAGGAAGAGATCTTCTAGTTTGAGAAGGCTAAGGAAGGTTGGTATGCGTGCCAAGGTTGTTTCTTCAGATGATGAAGGTTTGGTTGCTCAGGAGGATGCATCCAAACAGGGGATGAGTGATGATGGAGAAATGCTGTTTGATATGGATGCTGATCTACATGTTAAAGAAGTAATAGTAGATGAAGCACAAAAAGTTGTTGAAGAAGTAGTTGAAGTCATTACTACTGCTAGGAATGAAGAAGCAGTTAGTACTGCTCCTCAGGTTACAATTTCTCCAATTACTTCTGTTGAACTTACTCTAGCTCAAACTCTAGTAGAGATTAGGAGTGCAACAAAGCCTAAGGCTAAAAGTATTTCAATACAAGAACCAAGTGAGGCAACAACAACAACAACAATACCAGTACAACCTTTAAGCAAAGACAAACGCAAAGCCATATTGGTTGAGCCTGAGAGACCAATGAAGAGAAAGGCTCAAATCCAAGTTGATAAAGAGCTGGCACAAAGGTTGTTTGCAGAAGAGAAGGCACAACTTGAAAAAGAGCAAAATGAAGCCAGATCAATTGCAGAATGGGATAATATTCAGGCAACAATTGATGCTGATAGACAGTTGGCTGAACAACTTCAAGCTCAAGAAAGAGAGGAGTCATCAATTAAAGAAAGATCCAAGCTATTGGCTGAGCTTATTGAAGAAAGGAGAAAATTCTTTGCTGCAAAGAGGGCTAAAGCTAAAAGAAATAAACCTCCTACCAAAGCACAACAAAGAAAAATGATGTGTTCCTATCTCAAGAATATGGCAGGATATAAAATGCAAGATCTAAAGCATTTTGATGATGGTGCCATCAAGGAAAAGTTTGACAAAGCTTTTACAAGAACAAATAAGTTTGTGCATATGGAGAAAGAAGTGGAAAAAGAGCCTGCAGAGCAAGAAAGCAGTACTAAAAGAGCAGGAGATGATTTAGAGCAAGAAGGTGCAAAGAAGCAAAGAAAGGTTGATGATATAAAAGATACAGAGCTTCTTCAGTTAATTGATTTGACTCCTGATCCTGAAGAACCAGTCATTGATGTTATGCCACTTGCTTCAAAAACACCAATTATTGGCTGGAAGATTCTAAAGGAAGGGAAAAAGGTATATTTCAGCATTTTAAGAGCTGAAGGAATGTCACAAAGATATCTAGTTTTTAGTCATATGCTGAGGGATTTCAATAGAGAGGATTTAGAAGACTTGTGAAATTTGGTAAAAGGCAAATATGGATCAGCAAGGCCACAAGATGATTATGATTATGTGCTGTGGAGTGATTTAAAGAACATGTTTGAGCCAAATCATGAAGATGTTGTATGGAGAAGACAGGATGGACACAATGTTTTGGAATGGAGGCTATATGAATCATGTGGAGTACACTTCATAAGAATGCAATCTTGTCAGTTCTACATGTTGGTTGAAAAGAAATATCCACTCACAGTTCCTACTCTTAATATGATGTTGAAAAAGACTCTTAGAGATGATCATCAGACTAAAATGGTATATCAACTTCTCAAGTTGACTTTAAAACAAATCCCTGGTGCCTATGAAGCAGAAAAGAAAGAAGATTTCAAGAATAAGTGAAGTATTTGGATGAATCCTCCTGATCAAGAAAGCTTTTTATAAAGAAACTTGTAGATTCAGAAGATGATCAACAAGTTTAGGGGAGGATTGTTGGGAATAAAAAGCTTCATAAGGTTACTATTGCTCAGGTATAAGTTAATACTGTCAAGATTAGCTTAGTACTATTCAATATAAATGTAAATTATGCTAAGTAGTTAATACTTGTAGTGTAATGTTACTACTGCTAGTTACTACTGTTAGTATAGTTTTAATACTGTTAGTATAAAGTTACTACTGTCAGTAGAAGTTAAGACTGTTTAGTTATGAAGACAGAAAATATACTAAGTAGTTACTACTGCTTGTGTTCAGTTAGTACTGCTGATATGTTGAGTTAATGTTGTCTTCAATAAAGTTAATGCTGCTGGTCATACACTTACAACTGTTGAAGAATTACAACTACTGATAAAGATTAATGTCAGAGATGATATCCAAGACTTGTTAGAGAAGAGATAAAGATTATTTGGAGAACAAGAATACTTACGAGGATAAGTATTGAGTTATTTTAGTAAAATATATGTATAGACTATTTGTTTAAAAGATAATGATATCTTAGGAAAAGATTGTAAGCCGACTAGGACTCCTTAGTCTATAAAAGGAGGCTCTAGGGAATTAGATGAGATATACAAGATATAAGTTTTGATAGAAGTTTTTCATAGTCGTTTGGTAGCTTCAAGGTTGTAAACCCTAGGACTGGTTAAGAGTACTCATATTATTGATCTAATAATATTGGAGCTTTTGGTTTTATTCTTGTTTATTCATATTTACTGTTCCATTGATATTACTTCTAGAGTATTAAGGTGTAGATTCCGCATACACTTTAATATACACACAAAGTCTCTACTATTGTTATTTTGGATTTATCCAAGGTAACATACTCTTTACAAGCTAAAGAATCGATCAAGGTTTGGGATCAACAATTAGGTCTCGAAATGATGTAGAGGCCAAATTCTAATGTCTACAATACTACCGGCACACTTAATATTTTTGGTGGATTTTTGTATAATGAGATGAAAACAAAACATTAGGCTTAAACCTCACCAAGTAATAATAAAGGGTATTGTGCATTCAGCAAAGATTAATTCTAGTTTAGTATGAAAAACATGTCAAAATTTTTAAAATTGGCACCATTTTTCAAAGAAAACTATAAAATCGAAGGCAAGAATAGGTCAAGTGATAATTCTACTCCCATCCCCCCACTTGTTTTGTACAATGTCCCTATTATACATTAAGGAAATGAAATAAATAGAAAATAGTAGAATTAGGACAAGAAACTCCCTTGAGCATTGCTTCTAAACATATGAAATGTAATAAGCTAACGAAAAAATCTCCATCTTGAGCAAGCTCAATATCCCCTGTTATCACTAAAACAAACTAATAGCATAAAATCGTTCAAAGAGAAATATACAAGAAATACAAACCTAACTCACTTTCTTAGGAATCACGGTTGCATTTAGCATATGCAACAAGCCTTTTAAACCACTTGGTGGCCCAAGTGGACGCGTGAAGTCTCGTGAGGGTTTCCAGGGAACACACCCACAAAGTTCATTTAATTATACAAGGTTTGGTAATGTTTAAAACTTATTTTTGAGGTTTTTCAGAAGAAGGTTACGACGTAACCCTGGTGGTTACGCCGTGATCATGTGATAGTTTAAAAAGTTTTGTGTACCAGTTTACGGCATAACCATGAGAGGGTTTACGCCGTAATGGAAGCGTAACGATAAATGTTACGCCATAATTGCTACTATATTAGCATTGTTACCATACAATTATAGGTTGAGATGGTCTCAAAATTTGCCTCCTAACTGCTGGAACCTGCAAAACAAAATTAGGAACAAACAAACCAATCTAAAATGCAGAGATGAAAAATAAAAAGATAGGCATGGGGTGCCTCCCACAAAGTGATTGTTTTTGTTTGAGTCACAAGCTTGACTCGACCTTTATTTGCCAAGTAATAGGGTGTTCCTCCCCTAACTTGAAATCAAGTGCGAGAGAGAGTAGCAGTAAACACCATAATGGTATAAATTTGCTACTATGTAGGGAAATGATAAATTAGAACCATACCGCTGATGAGATTTCATTTCCCTTTTTGTCTTACCGGTTTCGTGTGATGATTGGCTTACTTGGTGAAGTAGTTTTCGAGTGAAGGTCTCACAATCATATTTCTTTATATCAGAGAGCTCCTTTACATTGTTAACTGGGTTACAATTTTCCTTCTTGGCAACCCTAGTAATATCAAAAAACTCCTTCTTGAATCTATTCAATTGCTTGTCCAAAATAGGATTAGTAGCCGGTGCTACATAATCATCATCAGGCGGTGTGATGTGAACTGTCTGAGGGGTCAAAGGTTGCATTACGTGATCTTGTAGAGGAATATCATTATCTTGTTCCTCATCCTTTACAATTTTCTCCTTATCATGGACTAGTCCAAGTGGCATATATGGTTGCACTACAGGTTTAGGGTTGGGTAAAGTGTGTATGGTAGGTGTGAGAAATTGCCTAAGCCTTTCTACATCCTAGACTGTAATGTCCTAACCGACATTCGTGTCCCCTTCATACTCCTGAGCCTTCGTTTTATGAACTTCTTTAGGATTTTCAATCATGCAGATGGTTTCGCGAGTTCTGTAAGGGCTACATATTTATTCCTTCAAATATCCTAGAAACAACATAGGTGGTAAGTTACGAGGAACTGGCTCCTTCATGTTTACCTTACCCATTGTCGTTCTTGCCTTGAATTTTTCTCCTGTATTAGCAAGGACAGTCTGGGTTAATTTATAAGCTTTTTCCTACATGTTCATTGTTGTATTTTTAAGTGCCCATATGTTTGAGTCTATATTTTCAATGGATTTCCTAATCCATTCATTATCCGCAGCCTATTTTTTAATTAGTTCTTTACATAATTTGATGATGGTTCCCTTTGAGGACCTAATATACTTACTCTGCTCAACTGCCTTGCCCTTTTTTTAAAGGAAATTCCTTGATATGATGTGCCTCTTTGAAACTTTCTTAAAGGGAATCAATGTTATGGTTGTCGTTGATTTTTTCCTCAGTGGTTGTTTCATCATACCAATTATGTGAATGGTCTGCTATGACTTGTATTGATTTAAGGGCTTGAGTTGGTGTCATTAGAGTAATGAACCCTCTAGAGTCGAGCAGTTTGCAGGTAGAGATGTCTAATCCCGTGTAGAAGATCTGAACCTTCTGATGATTGTTTAAATCGTGTTGCGGGCATTTAAACAGCAAATCATTGTACCTTTCCCAATCTTGATACAATGTCTCGTACATATCTTGTTTGAAATTTTGGATCTCTTCTAATTTCTTGGCAGTTTTAAAAGGTAAACAATATTGCCAGATGAACTCTTTCTCAAGAAGATCCAAAGTATTGATCACTCCTATTGGAAGCCCTTTTTTCCACCTCAAGGCCCGCCCCTTAAGGGTAATAGGAAATACTCTAAGCATAACGACATCGTGAGTGACGCCAGGGAAGTGGAAGAGATCTACGATTTCTAATATTGTCCGTACATGTTCGTGGGCATCTTCATCATCAGTACCTGCAAAAATTTTACATCTTCATTCCCTCATAAAGTTGTTATTGATTTCGAATTCGACGTCATTGCCCATTTCGGGTTTCACCACGCCCGGTCTAATGTCATCTCGAATCAAAGCCAAGTATTGCTCCATAATGAGCGTGCTGATATCTACATCATCCCCTATTTCTGAAAACTTATAAGAAAAACTAGCAGAATATATATTTACAAAAGAATACAATATATACAAAAATTCAAATTATTACTAATTTTTAGCTCCCCGGAAGCGGCGCCAAAAACTTGATGCGTATTTTATTTAAAAAATATTTTATTCAAGTTTCAAATTTATAAAACTCGCTTTACCTATACAAATGCACTAACAAGAAGAGAACCCGGTCGTGAGTAGTGTAGAGATGGTAAATCCGAGGTTGTCCCAAGAGCTAAGTGTCAATTAGTCTTAATTTGAAGTGTCACGTTTTAAAGTAGTTTTAAGATTAATTTTGAGATAAACAAGAAAATAATTATGCAAAAAGTAAAAGAGATAGAAGTTATCAGGGAGAGAAGCGTGCTAGCCTAGCCATTCCATTACTACCGTTATAACTATGTTTTCCTGTGCAATGTTACACCATAGTTTCATTAGTGGTTTCTAAAGTCGACAGACCTGAATATGTATCTTTAGTCTGCCCTATAATTCATGTGATCTTGAATCCCCCGAAAGTCATGAAGGTAGGAAAACCAGGTCATAGTGATTAATCCTAACTATCCGAAGAACTAGTCTAATAACCTATACAGTTTATTAACCCTCTCTGAAAGAGTTCTTGTGCTTTTCAAGTATATTAAGTGATAGAGGTGGTAACAGGGTTAGTTCCTACACCAGGGTTAGAATGATCATCCTTCCCTAGTACCCTGTTAATCCCATGTTTAAGTGGTAATCTAATAACATGATTAACATGATCTAAACCACCCGCAATACTACCAAAACCCAGGGTTACACGATAGTCAAAAAGATATCTAACGAAACCATGATTTAACAGGAAACAAATATTATAACGAAAGTAAATTCATGACTAGGCCACCACTTGAAGTGCTTAGCCACTCATGGCAACAACAAAGAAGGAATTAATAAAGATAATCATGGCTGGAAAACTCATAATTCTTACATAAGTTGTTTATGAATGATTAAATACAAAAGTAAGTTTAAGTGTCATCTCCCTTGGACTTCTTGTAGAATTCTTTGAGCTATCGAGGCCTTGATCACCCCTTAGATCTGTGGTGGAGTGGTTGATGCTAAAGTGGCTGAATAAGGCCTTAATTTATAGATTACGAATATGTTATGGCGTAACCTTTTAGAGTGTTACATCGTAAAGTGCTGACGAGGCTTTCCATGTTATAGCCATAAAATATGTTACGGCGTAACTAATTAGCCTTGTTACGCCGTAACGCTGACTAGGAAGACTCAGCCTTCCATAATAATAATGTTACGGCGTAAACCTTTAGTGTGGTTATGTCGTAATCTTGCTAGGTGACGTGTCTTGCCTTGAATACGTTACGGCGTAACACTGTCGTAGGTGTTACGCCGTAAACCTTTGTAAGAGTTCTAGTTTTCTTCATTTTTACGTCCTTTTCCTGTGTTTCTTGTCACATACTTGCATTTTACCTGAAAATAGCAAAATAACCATAAAAGTATCGAACTCAAGTATTTATAAGACAATTGCAAGTATTTTTAGGGGAAATTTGACACTAAAAAGTATCAAATATTTGATTTTTTCAATGACCACATCATCTGCCAGTTCCAATACATGTCCACCTGTGATAACTTGGATCCCCACCTCCAGATTGACCCATTCCCTGGGCGTGAGGCTGACTACCCTCCTTATGGCTGTACCGGCCACATGCCCTCTGGCTATGAGTACTTGACTTTGAGGGAGTTTATATTTCAAATGAGATGTTATATTACTTGTACATATGCTTTAGTAGCTTGTACATTTACTTTAGATATTAACCCTTCATGGAATTAGGGTTTAGAGGTATACGATAACGGTTTAAAGCCCGTTTTGATATAACGTTGTGAATGGTACATTATATGAGTAATGTACTTTGTAATAATGATATTAAGATATTGACTTGACATGTTATGATTATTGCTTGACATATATGTAGATAGGATTGCTATAGGTAGGTTGCTTGAGCCTGTTAACTTTAGTTATGCAGGCTATGTTGCATATTGAGATATTGGCAAAGTAAGTAATGTAATAAAGCAAAAAAAAATTCCTTGAAGAAGGTGAGTTCATATATAATGGATAGATTGTACATCATCTAACTTGATAGATGGATATTTACATTTATGAAAATTACGGGTTGTTATAGTTGCCTTAACGGAATATTAAATAGACGGCGGGTTCATGTAATTCGTTCATGACTTAGGAAATACTTACACAGATTATCATAAGTGTAACAAAGCAACAGATCAAGGAGAAGCAATCTGAGAAGTAGTACATGATTAGGTAAATACATCTTTTTATCATAAAGTTATCGCAAGTATATTAGATTATATTTAGTTTAATTATCTAAAACAAACCAACCTCTCAAAACCATGATATTTACATCCTTTCTAAAAAATATAAAAACAAAAAAAGAATCTTCTCTCAACCCCGTAGAATTCTGTTAGACCGTGTTTGAGCCTTCCCAACCTATTCCCCTAGAGAACGATAAGAACCCCCGAGTCTTGCCTTACTACACTACAACGGTTATGTACTCTGCCTAGGGGATTGTAAAGCTTCATGTGAAGTCTTCACAACCTCCACCTCACGAGGTTGCATGAACAATGCTCATCTTTTCAAAATCTCTGGAATTCCTATGGGCTGAATCTATTTCCATGGCTTACTTTACTCAAAATCGTTCTTTTGTACACACGAGATACAACAAAACGCCTTATGAGCTGATTAAGGGTAGAAAACCCAACGTTCAATACTTTTATGTGTTCGGATCCTTGTGTTATCTAACAAATGATCATGATGATTTTGGGAAGATGAAACCACAGGCGTACACTGGTATTTTTATTAGCTATTCTGAGTCATTGAGAGGGTTTCGAATCTACAACCACAGAACGAGAAAGATTATGGAAACCGTTCATGTGAAATTTGATGAACTTACAGCGATGGCTTCTGAATGCAATAATTCAGGACCTGGTCTCTACTGCTTGAGTTTTCAAGATTCATCAGAAGACTCAAATGAAATATCATCAAAAGAAGACTTGGATAATTTGTTTGGTCCTCTGTATGAAGAATACTATGAGACAAAAACTCTCGAAGTGTTAAATAATTTCACTGCTGGAAAACTCTCAATAATAAAGACACTCATTTATCATCTTCAATCATCGTTGAAGGCTCCTCAATTAGTATCCTCATCAGAAAAATCAATTGCTAATGAACCTACAACTCCAGTCTCGGATAATAACGTTGATGAATCAATTCAAGAAGACGTTGTAGAACTTGACAGAAACACTTAAATAAATCCATTTTGCACTCATGCATTAAAGGAAGCTGAATCATCTTCTACATACTAGCATCCGTCAAATATGCACAAGTTCTACCAACGACATCGCTCAACTCATAGATGGACGAAGAATCATCCAATTGAATAAGTGATTGGTGACCTTTCAAAGCCTGTAATGATAAGACGTAGACTCCATACAGATGATGAGATGTGTATGTATGCGTTAACAGTGAGTACTACTAAACCCAAAAACATCAAGGAAGCTATGCTTGATCACAGCTGGATAGAATCAATGCAAGATGAGCTCAATCAGTTTAAACACTTGGATGTTTGGGAAGTTATTGAAAGACCCATTGGAAGGAACATAATCGGGGTAAAATGGCATTGGAAAAACAAGACAGATGCTGAAAACATGGTTATTCAAATAAGTCTCGTTTAGTCACCAAGGGTTATCGTCAAGAAGATGGAATAGATTTTGAGGAATCATTTGCTCTAGTTACACAGCTCGAAGCTGTTAGAATGTTCATGGCATACGCGGCTCACAAGAAATTTACTATCTACCAGATGGACGTCAAGACTGCATTCCTCAATGGATCACTGAAAGAAGAAGTTTTTGTAAGTCAGCCTGAAGGATTTGTAGATCCAGACTTTCCGAATCACGTTTATCGTCTTAAGAAAGCTCTGTACGGTCTCAAACAAGCCCCAAGAGCATGGTATGACAAGCTTTTCTTATTCTTGATTGAAAACCATTTTACAAAAGGTATTGTTGATCTGACTTTTTTTACAAGAAGACACGGGGATGACATATTACTTGTTCAAGTATATGTTGATGACATAATTTGTGGTTCAACTAATCCAATCTTTTCAAATCGTTTTGCAAAACTTATGAAATACAATTTTGAAATGTCAATGATGGGTGAAATGAAGTTCTTCCTTGGACTTTAGATTTATCAATCCCCCCGTAGAATCTTCATTAGTCAATCACAATACAATTTGGAGATTCTAAAGAAACATGGTATGGATGGGTGTGATTCCATTAGTACACCAATGGCTACTGCCAGAATCGACGCAAATTTACAAGGTACCCTAATTGATCCGGCTAAAAACCGCAGTATGATTGTGGGACTTATGTATCTCACTGCAAGTCGACCTGATATTGCCTTTGCAACATTTATATGTTCACGTTATCAGGCACGCCCCACAGAAAAACACCTCAAAGAGGTCAAACAGATCTTTCGATGCCAAGACAACCCATAAAAATGGGTATGTGGAACTCGAAGGATTCCAGATTTGAGCTAATTACATATTCAGATGCAGATCATGTAAAGTGTCACGATGACTACAAAAGAACATATGGAGGAATACAATTTCTAGGAGACAAGCTAGTCAGTTGGTCGACAAAAAAAAGGATTGTACAACAATTTCTACTGCGAAAGCTGGGTACGTATCTTTGTCTACATGTTGCGCACAAGTCATTTGGATGATGACACAATTGCTAGATTATGGATATCATTACACCAAGATTCTAATTTATTATGATTCAAAGAGCGTGATTTCCATATCTTGAATTCCGGTACAACATTCTCGTACAAAACATATCAACATCTGATATCATTTTATTAAGGAGCATGCTGAACAAGGTACAATCAAACTTTACTTTTTTGGGACGGAATACCAGCATGCTGATCTAATTACTAAAGCCCTTCATAGGGAAAGGTTTGAGTACTTAGTTTACAGGATCGGTATGAGGTGTATGACTCTAACAGAGTTGGATCGTCTCGCAATGTTATCTTTTTGGATGAAAGATCATACATCAAACACATATGTACATACATTAAAAAAGAAATATACAAAATTAAAAAAAATGTAAATTTAATAATATTTTGTTTTTTATTTTTATTTCTTTATAAACAATGAAAACAAAATACAAAATTTTAAAAATGAAAAAAATCAAAAGTGTTTTACATTTTACAAAAGCACAAAAATATAACTTATTGATGCAAACACATATCTTCTCCGATTCAACAGTTTCATGATGTTGTCTTTCACAAATGTGTCTTTAAAAGCTGTTAATGCATCATGAACTGAGGGGGAGTTATTCATACATCAAAATAAATTGTCACTGTAAAATATGTGTTTTGTAATCATTTCCATTCACAAAAAGAAAAACAATTTTTCAAATCATCATCTTTGAAAAATCACAAGTGTGTTTAAAACTACAAAAATAAGTATCTCTCGAACAATTTTTTATAAAGGAAGAAATTCTTAAATGAATATTTATTCGAGGGGGAGGTATAAAATTTTTTGTTCACTTCATCATCAGAAAATCAAAAGTTTGAAAATAAATGCAAGAATGACTATCTTTTGAATATATTTTATCCAAAAACGAAGAAATTCTTGGATGGATATTTATTCAAAAGGGAGTTATAAAATTTTCCGTAACCACACGAGAATTATAACTACAAAAATCATTCAGAGGATAAACTGTGAAATGGGATTTAACTCCAAGGGGGAGTGTTGTTATTAATTTTGGACTTAAAGAAATCAAAATGAAAGTTCAGGGACTAAAACTATCAAATGTTCAAAGAAGGTTTCAGACGTATAAAAGGAACAAAATTTTACGAAAGCTTCATAACTTTCGTATAATCCTTTTGAGCTTTTGTATTTTCTCTCACGTTCTAAGCTTTCGTATCACTTTAATTCGATCCAAATCGATTAACGAGACTCTTATTTCTTCAAACGTAAGATTTTGACACTTAATTTGTTTCCTTTTTTCATTTATTGATTGTTTACATGCTAATCAAAGGTTTTGGATTTAGGGTTAGGGTTTCGTATTTAATTGATTGAAATCAAAGACTTGTTTTATGCAATTAGATTAGGCAAAATACTTGTTAGGGCTTAATTATGTGATCTCAATGCCAATCAACTGATAACAAACTTGTTTTGATAATCATTTAAGGGGTTTCGCAGCCATTAAGGTTTCGTACATAAGAACATGTTCTCTTAGAGATCAAAGTTAGTTTCTTATGATGTTATAATGACTGGTTATTGGTTTCCTATGCTTCAAACGTTGTAATTATCATGTTTCAAGGAATTTTCACGTGTACAAAGTTCTGTGATGTTATAGACTAACTTTCGGTTTCGTATTCTCCTAAATAGGTTTCGTATGGGTTTCAGAAATGATTATTAGGCTACTTAATGAGTTTCGTACAAATTTAATATGGGCTTTATAATGGGTTTCGTATAAATTCAATGTGGGCTTTCTAATGGGTTTCATATAAAACCACAATGGACTTAAAAATTTAAAAAAGGCTTAAATAATCAAAGGATAAATTTAGTTACAATTTCATGTTTCTATAATGATAAATGAGTCAATGGTGAAGGTTGCATCCGGTTACAGCCATTTTCTAAACCAATAAATTGTGGTAGCGGCTTATTGACCTATCAAGGTATAAGTTGCATCCGATTTTGATTGTTTTCCAAAGGTTTAGAATGTGGTAGCGACTTACTGACCATTCATTTATCAAATATAAGAATACGCTATTGATAGATAAATTCCTCATTTATTGAGATCAGTGATTCAAATGTGCTTCACATGTTTGAAACAAAGATGATTTGTGGAAAATGAATGAAAGTCGTGATTCAATTGTCTGTGATAAGTTTCAGTATCTCATGTTTCAAAAAGTTTAATCACACAATTTTCAATGAGATTCAACTCAAAATGCAAAGAATTTTTTGAATACATGTTCAATGTAGTTCATGACAAGTTCTTCTATATTAAACTGGGTAAATGGTCTAAGTTACATCCTGTTTTGGCCGTTTTCTGAAGGCTAGAATGAGGTAACAGCTTATTGACTATTTTTATAAATGGTATAAGTTGTATCCGGTTTCGACCGTTTTCTAAAGTTCAGAATGAGGTAGCGACTTAGTGACCATCCGGTTGAATTATAAGAGAATTGTAGTCTATAGCTAAATTGTTCATTCAAAAGTCTTTGAAAACAAGTAACAAGTGATTTTGGAAATATCTCATATTCTGTAAAAATGTATATTGTGTTGTCAAAGTGGTACTCTTTCACAAAAAGGTTTTTAAGAATATAACGTTCTACTCTTGGATTTTTAAACAACATCAAGTGTCATTTCAAAATCAAAGTATGCCTTTATTATTCTTGAAAGAGTATCATTACACAAACATTTTTTGGTGAGGTAACACAAATAGAAAGAGAGATAAAAACCATACGTGAAAAAACAAATCAGAGTATGCACGAAAAATAATTGCCAGAGCATACAAAGTAAGATTAAAAGAACAATGTGAATAAAGCGTATGACATGTACATGAAAAAGCAAGAAATAGTACATGAGAAAGAAAATGATCAAAATATGTTCAAAAAGAATTGCCAAAACATATAAAAACAGACATAGTGGAAAGAGACAAAAATGTTATATAAATTGTGCATTTCATATCTTTATCTCATTTTACTAATCATTTCATTTAATCAGACAGCTTTCACAATGGAACAACCACAATCATCTGTTCTACAACAAATCACACCTGCTGATCAACTCGTGAATCCAAGGCAATATCAGTTAGATGCAAAATGCAACAACAAGGCTATTCTTCTAAACATTCCATGCCCAAAGGAGTAGAGGATTGTCGGGAAATTGCTTGTTGATCATGCAATTAGCTATGCTTTGACTGCTACTGCTGATGTTCTAGCTGTGTACATTCAGCAATTCTGGAAGACAATCAGACAAGTTCCAAATGCCAATGAGACTATCCGTTTCATGGTTGACAATAATGAGATCACATATACTGTAGACATGTTCCGTGCTACACTCAAGCTACCAGTGGAATCTCCTGAATAACCATTCATTCCACCTGCTGATTTTGAGTACATCTAGGCTTTTCTCAGGATCCTTGGCTATCAAGGAATTCTTGACAAAGTGAGTGCATTCTACACCAAGAATCTTGCACAACCATGGCAGACAATGTTCAAGGTCTTCAACAGATGTCTCACAACAAGGTTGACGGGCTATGACCAAACAAAGATTAAGGTTATGCAGATCTTTCATGTTGTAATCAACAAAGTTTATGTTGATTATGCAAGCCTTCTATGGTGGGACTTCTTACACTGTGTCTAGCAAAAGAAGAATATTATTCAGTATCCTCGCTTCACCAAACTCATCATTGATGATATTATGGAGAAGTTTGAGTCAATTCACAAGAGGCTTGAAGAGGATTATCATACCATTAAAGATGATACTCAGTTGGTGAATGTGTATACTACTAGGGAAGTTACTGTTCACGAGATGATGATACCAAATGATTTGCTGACTGATGTAATCAGGGACACATAGGCATACAGAGATTATGAGGCAAAGTATGGAGAGGCAACAGTGCCAATGATTTACCCAGAATCGGTTGAATCTACCCAAGGAACGCATATGACATCTACAACCACTAGGACACCTAACCCTAAAGTTGTTTAGAAGAAGAAGAGAAAAGGAACACAAGTTGCTGGAGAAACAAGTTCACCAAGAAAATCTTTGAAGATAAGATTTAAGCAGCAGAATCCTATTTCCACAACTCCTATACCTCCCAGTGATGATCGTGAAAGGGATGAAATTATTGAAGCAAGTCAACTGAGTATCTCTTTAGAGAAAACTGCTAAAGTTTATGAGGAACAACAAAATGTGGCTGTCGTTGAAGAAACGTTGTTAGAGGAGGATGTGGAAAAGATTGTTGAAGGAGATGATGATTTGGATGGTACTGAGTTTGCTGATACGGTACTCCTTAGTGATGAAGATTCTGGTGATATGTTAGAGCCCGGGAGTCATAAGGAAAATCCAAAAAAGAATGATGATGATGTTGAGAAGAAAGATTATAAGAAGGATGCTGATGATGATGATCACACTAATCATGCATTAATCAGAACTCAAGTGCCGGGTAGTTTAGAGATTAGGACTCAAAAGATGCACACACCTATTCCCTCACCTCCTAGATCCCCTAGGATTAACTTATCTTCGGATAAGGCTATTGATCAGTAATTGACGGTCTTTGTTACCTCAACACCCGCTACTTCATCTCAAACGTACAAATCTTCTAGGAATTATTGCCAAGATGAGTAGACGACGTGGTCAACTAAGGCATCATATGAATAACACCTTTGTTACTAACCATATTTTTCAGGAACAAATAGAGGAAATGTGTGAAACTCTCCGCAACAAAGTTCCAAAACTTACTGTATCTACTACCAATGATCTCATGAAAGAATCACTTCCAAAGATGGTGAATGATGTCGTTACTCAAGAACGAGAGTCTGCACAAGCTATTGTACCTGCTTTGATTTCACAAGAATTTGTTGCTCATGCACCAAAAATTATTGAAGAACGTTTTAGAATTTTACATGCAGAATACAGTTCTTAATGTGCATCCTACAACAAGTGCTTCCACTGCTACAACAACTTCTGATCTACAACAACAGCTTTATATGAAGATGAAATCGGATCTTCAAGCTCAAGTTGTTGATCCAGAGTTATAGGATGTTCTTAAGGCTAAGTTTGAAAAGTCTTCAGCCTTAGCTGGCTCTTGTAGGAATGATGCCTTTTGCAAGCGCGATCATGATGAACATCAAGGAGATGATGCTCTTCCTGAGGGGGAGAAAAGTATGAAAAGGCAAAAGACGTTTAAAGATCAAAGTCTGCAAGAGGTTCTTTGTCAAAACAACCAGTCAAGGAAACCAACACTTCTACATCAGAACAACAAACGCAACAACAAGATTGGGATGCATATGTGACATGGTAAGAATTTAAACTAAGAAGAAGAAAAAAACATCATGGCAATAAAAGCAAGGATTTATTGATGAATAAATCCAACAACGAGCATAACAAAAGATTTCACCCAAACTGATGACATTAACAATGATGAAACTTTCTTACCGGTAGCCATACTGAAGTCTATTAGGATTATGATGGCCATATCGGTATATTATAATTATAAGATATGGAAACTAGATGTCAAAACTACGTTCCTTAATGGGTTCTTGACAGAGGATGTGTATATGGCACAATCAGATGGTTTTGTAGATTCCAAGAATCATAATAAGGTTTTCAAGTTGCTTGAATCTATCTATAGTTTAAAACAAGCATCAAGGAGTTGGAATCACTACTTTGATGAGAAAATAAAAACATTTAGATTCATCAAGAGTGATTATGAGTCTTGTGTTTTATAGGACCTTATCAAACCATATTTCACTTCAATGTTACACGAATTAATAGAGAAGAAAATAGAAAGAAACTAGAGAGATGTTAGAGAGAGAGAGGAGATGTGGAAGGATTATTCTTGTAACATAAGAAGAAACTATGAACAACCAACCCCCTCTCTTGTGTAGAGAGGGGGATAAATACTTACCATGGCACATATGAGACGTCAAGGTTAAGTCCATGGGTCGGGGTCGGGTTTTGGTTTGGCTTAAGCCCGTAATGCTTACAATATCAGATTAATAAACGAGTCTGGTTCCCTTTCTAGCCTATTACAACGTATATAAAATAATGACCATGACTTCCTAAATGAATGACCGAGACTTCTTTTTTTAAATGACTAAGACTTTAATTGTTGACTCAATATTTTGAGGCTAACAATCTCCCCCGAAGTGAGATCATTGAGCTCTTTGATCTTTAAGCACTTTGAGATTGCATTGTCTTTAAGCTCTTGTAGTCTTGGTCTTTATCTTTGTTGTAAGCTTGTTCCTTCATGTTGCGTGATATTTGATCTTGAGCCTTTGTCATTGTCTTTAAATCTGAGATCTTAAAATCTTTCTCTTGTTTGTCTTTGCATCTTTGCCATCTTGCGATCTTGTGTTTTGGTATCAACATGATCATCTTATGCATTATCTTAAAAGCTTACTAATAATCTCCGTTGATAATCTTTGTTTTGATAGTCTTGATATCTTTATGGAAGATCTTGAATATCAGAGTTGCGGAAGTCTTTGTCTTTATTTGATCTTGAGCTTTCATGATTCTTGAATCATTGATGCTTAAAGTATGTCTTTGTAGCTTGAGCATGAGCATGTAGTAATAAATATGACACTGCTGGATGAGGTAATTACTCCATCGTCTGTACCTGCATTTGAATGTTAGTAATAAACAACAGATATGGACGAATCATGTCTTTGTCATTCGTCGATGTCGATAACATTAACCTCCGCTTCCATGAGGACCGTTTTACAGTATAAATATTGTACCTGTGATCAGGTAGTTTCATTATAAGCACCTCCTTGACAGGGTTTCCAGCTCAAAGTGTTAGATCCTCTAATGCAAATGCATTAGATTCACCATACTTGCTCGTTCTCTTTACCGGACACCTCAAAGCAGGCTGCCTCATTAATATTATTCCTACTATTAAAATGGTAAAAGTGAATCAATTAGTTACTATCTTACTGATTGAGTCGTCAATTCATTTACTAGACCAAAATTGATATCCAGATGACACAAGCTTGATTCATATAGAATCTCGCAAGTCACCTACTGCAGTGCTAATTGACGATGACACTGGAAAGATTTCCATTCATCACTGTGAAATACTAAAGAGTATCACTCTGAATTTTTTGGCGTAATCACAAGGATAATGCGTAGGACTTTTAATTATCACTTATGTTGCAGATGTTGAACATTAAGCGTTTATCATGAAATGTGTCCTAATGAGATTTATAGATTGATCTATTGGCCCTAGACTCGATTAGTGCATTTTAGTTTTAGTGATAGGAGGCTAGAACAGATTGCTATGTTTTTAATATCAACTAACTCGGAGTGAGAAAGTCAATAGAATTCGTGTTGATCTCTGTGACAAATGAGACAAAAATATTTTGAGAGAAACTTGAATGGCTGTGTAGTGCATGACTGGGTCCATGATGTCTTTCTTCAATACCATAATTCATCTTTATGAAGACTAATAGCATGTGTATTGACCCGGTTTTTGCCTAAGTTTTTTGGAGGGCTTCTTTCTTTTCACCCTTTACACAATAATTCTTTTTCATTCTTCAACCCCTTCAATGTTTACCAAGATGTCATTACTATCATCATGTTGTGATTATTCTGGTGATAACTCATAGCTTAGTCAACATTATTCCCTTTACTCATTCATCTCCAAATCATACCTAAGGATTGCTATTTCTAACTATGGAGTGTCCTTGGGTAGATCCTTCTGGTTCTGGTTGGATCATAGGACTAATACCTAACCTAACCACCTTATGACTTCAAAATTATTTTGAATTAATAGGTTGTTGGGTATATAGATCATAACCATACAACCTTTGAAAATCAATCAAATTGTTTGATATAATTACCAAAACATTTTAGCACTTTGAGATTTTTATCTTTTAAAGTACTCCCCTTACACACGTGCATCGATATTCAAAAGTGTTTAACACATGTGGGTAGAGTAAAAAGCACTTTGAGTCTTTAGATCACTTATTGTTTTTTTATCACATTTTAATCATATTTTCTCCCCTTATTTTAAACAATAAATATCTTAGTATTTAAAATATTAATTGATCAAAATTTGTCATAAAAAATCAATGGGAAGAAAAAATTTTAAGCATGAATTATGTGGAACATGTTTCTTTTTCTTGCTCCTCCTCAACAATACATGTAACACTACTTGTCATTGTAATAACACCTATGTAATGTTGAGGGATCGAGATAGTGTCTAGTACATAATTTTTGAAAGTTTATGAAATGTCATTGAAGAATACTTGAAAATTTTGTACTCGAACACTATATGTTTATGAACACATAAAATAGTCGTGAAAGAATGTGTTCAAAAACATCAAAACATTTTGGATGTGAATCTTAGATGAGATAAGATGCCTCGGTATAACACACTTCGTACGAGTACTAGTATGATAGACCTTTCACCAGTGGACGTACTCCGAAGAGTAACGCAAGAGTATTTCAAGAATTCCCAAATTAATGTGTATTATCATTATATTAGTCTTAAAAAGTTTTCTCATATTTACCACAACAATTTTAAAAGAGTTTGAATTGTCATTGAAAAATTCTTAAAAAATTATGCTCAGACATCTTTTTAGTATCACATTTATATGTTTTGGATACATGAAAATTGTCTTTGAAATAATAGATCCAAGAACATTAAAACATTGGTTTTTAGAAACTCCCCCTCAAAAATTGATCCACTTATAAACAATTGATCTTCTTTTTAAAGCTTCGTAAGGAAGAGAGTGTTGAACACACAATTTTGAAAGATACTACAATTGTTAAATCACTTTTTGTGAAATGTTGTCATGAAAGAATCATTCTTGTAAAATTGTGTTCAACTTTTTGAAAAACCACTTGTTAGAAGACTTCTCTTCTAACGCTAAGGATAAGCGCACTAAAGCAAACACTTTTCTTTCTTGAGCTTAAAACTTTGAATGTCTTGTATAAACTGCTCAAGACCGAGAAAAATTCCTTTTCTCGTTCTTATGATAAGTTATCGTTAAAGATAAACTTTCCTTTCTTTAAAGTTCGGGTTATATACTGATTTGCACATAAGCCATTAAGAAAATTAGAAATGACATGTTTTGAAATGTTTTAACTCTTACTCGAACTTCATTTACATACCCGTGACAATATTAATTGTCATTTTTAGGTACGTAAATGTTATCGATTCCAAGAGACATGTTGAGAAGATTCTTTTTGGTATTTTTTGATTTTGTATTTTCTTTTTTGAAGGTTTATATTTTTGTATTTGGTTTTAAAGGTTTTATATTTTTGTATTTTATTTTTCAAAAATATTCACAAGTCAATGTTTAATGAGGTATATCAAGCAGATTCATTTGCCAGAACCTCCAGTTCTGTTGGAGTCGAACATCTCATACCGAGTCGTCCAACAAGGTACTCAAAACTTTCTTGTAAAAGAGCTTTCGTAAACATGTCGGCTAACTGATATTCAGTTCTGACATAGTATAATTCAACTATACCACGTTCAACCTGTTCCTTGATGAAATGGTAACGGACATTGATGTTCTTGGTGTGGGAG
>BQNB010033261.1:0-19341 GCA_026074375.1 Tanacetum coccineum
ATATATATTTTTATAATTTGTATACAAATATTATATTTTATATTTTTAAGAATACAAAAATGACAGTATATACCCTTGGTTTATAAACATTTACAAGTTTAGTCCTTTAAGTATATATCTATTAAACCTTTAACTTTAGAATTTGGAAAAATATGTCCTTATAGTTATAACTTTAGGAAAATGACATTTTCACCCCCTTTAGTTATAAATTTCAGAAAGTTACAATATATACCCCTATGCATGGAAACTTTTACAAATCAAGTCCAAAAAACCATGCAAGGTTATTTTAAGATTCCAAATAATATTTTTAGGTTATGGCTTATTAGAATAAGCTAAAATAAGATGTTCTAACGTAACAAAAGTTTATAAAAAGGATTCGTTAGCTAGAAAATAGGATGCATGGGTTTGTGGACTCAAGGTTTTAACAAGAGTTCATATAGGATCTTAGGAGTCTTATGAACATTCTAAAACAGATTATGAGCTTATTAAACAAGATTATAAGCTTACTTGAGCTAAAATGGGTCGAAATGGGGTTTTTGGGTTCGTACACCTAGAAACGCCATCAATGGCTTCTTTTTCTTGATTCTTGGCTTCAAATTTGCTGAGTTCTTCATTTTTTTATCTTCCTTGGTCTTCCTTGATCTTTTTTAAGACTTAATTTGTATGTTTGATGAGTTTTGAGGTGTGATTTGAAAGAGTGTGTGTTTCAGCTATATATAGGGCTCATATGACCCATAGTGCCCAAGTTATCTTGATGTAAGGATCAAGTGTTGTAGAGTGGTGACTAAGGAAAGCTAGTGATGAGTATTGTGGGCTATGGAGGTACCAATGCAAGGTGGAAGGGTGTAGAGAGGGTTCGGTTATAATGGAATAACAAGGAAGTGACAAGAAGACTTGGTGACCAAGGGAGGTGATGGAGGTGCTTGTAAGGTGGTAGGGTGGCTACTAGTGACATGGTGGTGATATCATAAAGGTGTTAGGGAGCTAGCTTAGCATAAAAATAGGTTTAAAATAAATAAAAGGGTGTCGGGTTTGGTTTAGTTTTGGGTTAGGGTTTTAGTATTTAGGACGTAGATTAGGGTTAGGATTAAGGATAGTTTAAGGTTTAGGATTAAGGTTTAGGATTAAAGGTTTAGGGTTTAGGATTAAGGATTAGGGTTTAGTTGTAGGTTTAAAATGAAATTAGGGTTTTAGTGTTTCGTTTAGGGTTTAGGGTTTTAGGACGGCTTAGGGTTTTGGTTTAGAGTTTAAGAGTCATGCATTAAGTGTTTGTACCTTGTGCTAAAGTGGTGGTAAGAAACTAAAGTGATTTAGGAGGTAAAATAACCTAGTTTGACTTTCTTGCATTATTGACTTGTACATTGAGCTTTAATGTGTTGTACATTGATTTAGGAGGGAAAAGATATTCAAATGTTATGCATTGTACACTTGTTCACATTCTTTAAAGGCTTGCACATTCATTTTATATGTATACATTACATATAATTAGGGTTTTGATATAAACGTTTACGTTTAAAGCTTCTTTTGATATAACATTTTGAAAAGTTTGTTAAATGAACAATGTGCTTGGTAAAAATAATATTAGATATAGACTTGACATATTAGGATGTTTACATGATATAAACATAGATATAAATGGCATTGATAGAGGTTGCGTGAGCTCGTTTACTTTAGAGATGCAAGTTACGTTGCATAATGAGATAAAGCAAAAAATTTCCCTGTAAGAAGGTGGTATATAAAGTGCATCTAATTTAATAGATGGATATTACAGTGCATCTAATTGAATAGAGGATAATTACATTGATGAAAATTACGAGTTGTTATATATTCTCCCTCCCTTAAAAGAAATCTCGTTCCGAGATTTAGTTGGATGCCGGAATGATGTTTGAAAACAGATGTGGATACTTGGCACGAATTTGATCTTCGCGTTCCCATGTAAATTTTTGTCCTATTTTAGAGTTCCATCGTACTTTGATTATAGGAATACGACTTTGTTTCAGTTTCTTGACTTCTCGATCCATAATCTCCACTGGTTCTTTCACAAAGTTGAGTTTGTCATCGAGTTGAAGCTCTTTCATTGGAATGACAAGGGATTCGTCTGATAAGCATTTCTTTAGATTAGAAACGTGGAAAGTATTATGGATATTACTGAGCTCTTAAGGAAGCTCAAGATTATATGCCACTGGACCGACTCTTTTAAGAATCTTGAATGGTCCAATGTACCAGGGATTAAGCTTTCCTCGCTTTCCAAAATGAATGACACCTTTTCGAGGTGATACTTTCAACATAACACGATCTCTAACTTGAAATTCTAAAGGCTTTCGCCTTATATTGGCGTAACTTCTTTGTCGATCTCTTGCATCTTGCAAGCGTTGTCGAATTTGCACTATTTTCTTAGTGGTTTCATGGATTATTTCTGGTCCCGTGAGTTGAACATCTCTAACTTCGGCCCAACAAACAAGTGATCTGCATTTTCGAACATAAAGTGCCTCGAATGGTGCTGCCTTAATACTAGCATGGTGACTGTTATTGTAAGAAAATTCTACCAATGGTAAGTGTTTTTCCCATCCTTTTCCAAAATCTATGACACAGCATGTCTTCGAGTGTTTGGATGGTCCTTTCATTTTGTCCATCGGTTTCAGGATGATATGTTGTACTCATGTTTAATTGAGTACCCAAAGCACTTTGTAATGATTGCCAGAATCTGGATGTGAAATGATTGTCATGATCCGAGATGATAGATATTGGCACTCCATGCCGGGAGACTATTTCTTTGATGTACAACCTTGTAAGGGTTTCCATACTATCTGTCTCTCAGGTAGGGATGAAATGTGCGGATTTGGTAAGACGATCGACAATGACCCATATTGTGTTATGTTTGCTTGATGTTTTGGGAAGTTTTGTAATGAAATCCATTGTTATTCTTTCCCACTTCCACATAGGAATCTCTGGTTGAACCAGTAAGTCGGATGGCTTCTAACATTTTGCTTTAACTCTAGATCATGTTAAACATTTGCCAACATATTCAGCGATGATTGCCTTTATGTTAGGCCACCAATAAAGTTTCTTTAGATCCTGATACATTTTGTTAGAACCTGTATGAATGGAATACTTTGATTTATGAGATTCATGCATGATCAAGTCCCTCAGATTACCAAAGAGTGGTAACCAGCTTCGATTCTTAATACAACGAGTTCCATCATGACGTATTTCAAATGCTTTATCCATTCCTCATAAGTTCTCAGCCTTGATGTTTTCTTCTTTAAGTGCTTCAGTTTGAGCTTTGAGTATTTGTGAGGGTGAGTTTGGATGAATAGTCATGACTAATGATCTGACTCGGAGAGGTTTGATTTTTCATTCTTCGGTTAAAGGGCATTGCTACACATTTTGCCTTTCAGGATGGTAACGAATTTCAAAATATAATTTGCAAAGCAATTTATGCAAATGGGTTGTTATGTTAATCTTTCCTGATCAAGGATATGCTGAACTTTATGATCAGTGAACTCAGTCGTTTGGTTCCATTCAGATAGTGTCTCTAAAAGTTTAGGCGAAACTATGTCTAATTCAAGATTATGAGTGGTATAGTTTCTTTATTAGGCTTAAGTTGTTGGGATGCATATGCAATAACCTTCTCATTTTGCATTAACACTACTCCCATACCTTGATGGGATGCATCACAGTAAACAACAAAATTATCATTTCCTTCTGGTAATGCTAAGATTGGAGCTTCACATAGCTTCTGTTTTAGTAGTTGGAAAGCCGACTCTTGGTCTTCACCCCAGATATACTTCTTGTTTTTTTGGGTTAATTCAGTCAAAGACTTTGCAATCTTCAAGAAATCTTTGATAAATCTCTGATAATAGCCAGCAAGTCCTGAGAATTGACGTATTTCTGTGGATGTAGTAGGAGATACCCAATTCTTAACTACTTCAATCTTGGCAGGTCAACATGAAGTCCTTAACTATCAATTAAGTGTCCAAGAAATTGCACGATACCAATCCAGAAATCACACTTGGAGAACTTGGCATATAATTTCTCCTTTTTGAGTAATTCCAAGATTATTCTCAGATGATTTGCGTGCTCTTTTCTTTGTTACGAGAGTAGATGAGAATAACATCAATGAACACTATCACAAATTTACCCAAGTATGGTTTACACACACGATTCATGAGATCCATGAATATAGCAGGTGCGTTAGTTAAACCAAATGGCATCACTTGAAATTCATAATGTCTATATCTTGTTCTGAAAGCGGTTTTAGGAATATCTTCATCCTTAACTCTCAGTTGATGATAGCCTGATCTTAAGTCAATCTTTGAGCTGACACTCGAACCTTGAAGTTGGTCAAATAAGTCATCGATCCTGGGTAATAGGTAACGATTCTTTATGGTAAGTTTATTCATCTCCCGGCAATCAATACACATTCTAAAAGATCCGTCTTTCTTTTTGACAAATAAGACAGGAGCTCCTCAAGGTGAAGTACTTGGTCGGATAAAACCTCGATCTGCTAACTCTTGAAGTTGATTTGATAGTTCCTGCATTTCTGAAGGAGCTAATCTATAGGGTGCTCAGGCTACAGGTGTCGCTCCTAGAATTAAATCAATTTGGAATTATACTTGGCGAACGGGAGGAAGGCAAAGTAGATCTTCAGGAAAAACTTCTGGGAATTCTCTAACTACTGGGATATCTTCTAGTCTTTTCTCGTCCAACTTTTTCTCCATTACTTGGGCTACGAAAACTTGACATCCTCTGGATATATACCTTTCGCTTTTTATACAGGATATGCGGCTTAGTCGAGTTTTACTTCGATCACCTCGGATGATTAAAGTTTCACCATCAATGGGAATGTGGACGACTTTCTCGTCACAGATAATTCTAGCATGATACTTGGATAACCAATCCATACCAGTGACGACGTCAAAACTACTGAGTTTAATTGGCATGAGATCAATTACGAAAGGTTGATTTAACAAAGTCAGAGTTGCACCCTGAATAACGGTGTTTGTGCTTACTAGGTTTCGGTCAGCCATTTCGTTATTGTAAAAGGTATCTATTGTAATGCGTGGAATATTTAGAATAGAGGCAAGAGATATGGATACGAAGCTTTTATCTGCTCTGGAATCAAATAATACTATAGCTAAATGTTGGTTTAGAAGGAACGTACTCGTGACTACGTTCGGGTCTTGGTGAGCATTCATATCCCTTAGCATGTAGGCTCTTTTCTAGGCATTGTTGTTGGTGGTCTTTCGGCACTGATTTGCATAATGCCTTTTCTCTCTATAGGCATGACAAGTAACTGTCACTGGTAGCAGATTACTTCTAGTGGCTGGCCCCTTATTTTTGCAGTTCTTAGTCAGATGACCCACCTTGTTGCAAGTATTACACTTGACAGTGCAAGGTCCTGTGTGATGCAAGGTGCATTTCTTACATAGGGGACGGTTTCTGGTATACCCATTATTTTTAGTTAGAGTAACAACATAAGACCTGAAGGTTTCCTGTCTTCTGTTCTGTTTTAGTTGGTGATTATTGTAGAGGTTGTTGGTGTTGGTGTTACGGTAGTTGTTGTTATTATCGTTGTGGTAGTTGTTGTTGTTGAAAGTTCTTCTGTCGTCAAACTTTCGTTTATGATCACTTGATACTTGCATCGGAGTGTGCTTTGTTACCTAATCCATTAGCCTTTGGGATATGGTAATGGCTCCCTCCAAAGTTTGAGGCTTTGAGTAACATTCCCTTCAATACTCCTGGGTAATCCTCCGATGAAGACTTCCATGAGTTTCTTAGTGTTTGGTACCATGTTCGGGCATAAGACTGCTAATTCCTAAAATCTTCTAATGTAGGTTTTAAGATAATTTCCTTTTACAGTCAGATTGTAAAATTCATCTTCCATTTTCCTAACTTCAGTTCGAGGACAATACTTGTTTGTTAAGAGCCTTTTCAACTCGGTCCAGGTGATCTTGTTGGCTTGTTCTATTCTAATAGGTTGGGCGTATGCATTCCACCAGGACAAGGCATCATCAGTCAAGGTACCAGTAGCAAATGTCACTTTGTTTTTCTCGGCACATTTGCTACGAGAAAATACTGATTCAGTCCATTCAAACCAGCGAATGAGGCCAACTGCTCCTTCCGTACCATTGAAGTAGAAAGGTTAACAGCTTATGAACTCTTTATAGTTTCCTTGTCTTGCTATAGAAGCTTCTCTTGGTCTGGTGGTATTATCAATATTTGCCATGTTAGCGGCTTATGCTTCCAGAGTTGCGGAAACACTATCAGCAACTAGTTTCTTGATGGCAGCCTGAGTCATGGCTGGTGCTTCAGATGTTGACGTCCTTTTGGGAGGCATTCTATCAACATAAGACAACACGTAATAAGAATGATATCACAAGTCTTAAAATGATTATAGTTCAAAAATAAACATTGTCACAATAGTGATATCGAAATCATAGATAATTCATATCAAATAAGTATCTATGATTTATTTAGAAGTCATGGTATGATTCATAACGATGAAGACAGAGATGATGATATAAGAGAAGTTGTTTTAGGATGGATATATGGGTATTATGAAACAACAAGGTATAACAGGATTGCCATTGTATTATATCATGAACAACTTGCCTTTGTACTGTACATAGTCAAAATTTGATAAGTGTTGTTATTTATACCACACATCCCGTGGCTAGGTTAAGAGCTATAACTAGTTTCTAATCTAGTAGTTCGATGGTCCTTTCTGGCTGTTCTTGATTTCATAGATTGCATTCAGAAGACTTTCCTTGTCTGCTTTGTGACGGACTTGGATTTCTTCGATGATAAGTTCTAGATTAGAAATCTTGAAGCAAGCCAGAGCAATCTTGTTGTTATTTTCCATTTGCTTTATTTGAAGTTTAGTAATTCGAGCATGAGCCTTTTGGAGTTTAGCTTCCAGATTGTTAAAATCTTGTTGTATAATCACCCGGCCATTTCTGAGACATTCTATTTTGTCTTCTGTGTGTTCAATACGATCGAGAGAGAGTTCATCCAGGTGATTCAAAATTTCCTCAATTTGCTCCTCGTGACATTCCAAACTTGCCTTACGAGAGCTTTCTCACATTTTAAATTCTGGAGGTAGGGCAGAAGTATAGGAGAATGATTGGTTATGGTCTCGTTTCTTAGGTGACAATAATTCCCTAGGAAGAAAGAATTTTTGATGATTAAACATTAGAGATAGCATTGAAGATGGAGGCACAATAGTTGGTGGGGGAATAGGTGATTCTTTAGCATAATATGCATGCATGACCTTCATATAGGGGTCATCATAAAAAAGTGAAAGAGTTGGTGAAGCTATTGGAACTAAACCAAATGAGTTATTTGAAGAGCTAGAATAAGTTTTTCCCAGTGAAGCTGGGACATAGTCTGGGGAAGACGGGATATAGTCCAAAAAGTTAGAGGAAAAAGCATCCTCAATCTCGGAAGTAGGATGGTTGGGAGAAGACATTACTCTGTGAACAACCCAGTAGTAAATAACATAAGTTATTTATATAATAGTATAATAGTTATGTATCCTTACATACTATTCCGGAAATGTAGTGGCACGGAGGACTTTCTTAGATGGAAAAAGAAAAGTAGTTATAGTTAAGGTTTCAATCTTGTTCTCTATAACCGAGGCTCTTGATACCAAATCTTAGAATCACCCAATTTTTGGACATGTTATGCGGAAGCTAATCTGGGGTATTTTTCATTGTTCACAGTCATTATCAATTGAATACGACTCGAATGGTCGTTTTTAAAAGATAGAAGTTATCATTTTTTTATTTCTTCTGTGTTTTTTCAAACAGATCGCGTCCCAAATTCTACATGAAAAATAAAGACACTAGGATACAAAAAGTTCGCTTTTGAATGATAACAGTTTAGCCATCTTCAAGTCCGTGCCACTCCGTGCCATAAGATGTTTAATTACCTGAGATAAACATGCTAAAAAGTCAACACAAAGGTTGAGTGATATTCATAGGTTTATGATAAATAGTTTGAATACAAGTTTAATAGTGGGTTACGTTGTTATACACCCATAAGTGTAATAATTGCAATGAGTACAATTATTATAGAAAACAGTATTATTACGTCTAAGCTCATGACACTCAAATTGACTAGTGTATATATCAATAATGATATATATAAAGATAATGGTCCCCGAGTAGGTAATTGCCATATACTACCCAAAGAGATACTGGGAGCTATTACCCAAAGAGAGACTGGGATGTCTTATGGGAAAATGGAGGTAACTTAGGCAATAATATATCAGGATAGCATATAGTTGGAAAAACACTTGTATTCATAGTTTATAGCATGAATCCCCCACGGGATTTAGAAAACATATAAAGATGGGACTATTCACAGTGATGGAACCATATCACATATCAAAATCACTTGTGTTTAATTTGTATAAAACAAGCATGTATCCCCCTCGCGGGTTTATAAAACATTCAAAAGATTGAAATGCGAGGCTATGAACTCACCTTAACAGTACAGGGAAATCTGATTGATGGCAAAAGTATATTAGGTGAAAGTAACGGCCTCGTCACGCAACCTGGGGTAATATGTCAAGTCTTAGTGTGATGGTTTATGTTTCAAAACTTCATGATGTTTAACGTATTACTTTGATTTATCAATTTATGGAAATATTGTATCACTGTTCGGGCTATCATAATCTAGAGGCCACGTAGTATCGTTTGAGGAGTCAGGGCACTTTAAATCGTAAACCCAGCAATCTCGTCAAAACAAATACCCAAATAGAACCCCTCACATGAAACTCCCTAGTAACGTGATACGATAAGATTTTAAGTTTCTTCAAAAGCTAATCGGTGATAAATTACGTTAAATATATAACGTAATTGATTTATAATGCGTTGATCGATGATTAATAACAATTAATGTGTCGCGTTTTAATAAAATCGAGTTTTATAATATTAATATATATTTTTATAATTTGTATAAAAATATTATATTTTTAAGTTTGCAAAAATGGCAACATTTACCCTTGATTTATAAACTTTTACAACTTTAGTCCTTTAAATATAAAGTATATATAATTTAAACCTTTAACTTTGAAACTTGGCAAGATAGGTCCTTATAGTTATAACTTTAGGAAAATGACATTTTCAACCCCTTTAGTTATAAGTTTCAGAAAGTTACAATATATACCCCTTGCATGGAAATAATTTACAAATCAAGTCCAAAAAGCCATGCAAGCTTATTTTAGAATTCCAAATAATATTTTCAGGTTATAGCTTATTAGAATAAACAAAAATAAGATGTTCTAACATAACAAAAGTTTAGAAAAAGGATTTGTTAGCTAGAAAATCAAAATGGGTCATTTTTAGGGAAACGCATAGGTTTGAGGATTCAAGGCTTCAAACAAGAGTTCATATATAATTTTAAGAGTATTATGAACATTCTAATACATATTATAAGCTTATTGAACAAGATTTAAGCTTACTTGAGCTAGAAATGGGTCGAAATGGGGTTTTCGGGTTCGTACGCCTAGTAACGACTTCAAGGGCTTATTTTTCTTTATTTTTGGCTTCTATTATGACCTTAAGGGCCTTATACTTCTTCCTTGGATGAGATAGAACTCCATTTGGGTTTGTAATGAAAATTTGAGGTATGTTTGAATGGGTGTGCATGTTTCGACTTTATATAGGGCTTGAAACCCTTAGTACCTAAGTTTTCTTGGTGGCTAAGAGTCAAAGGATATAGAGTGGTGATTAAGGGATGCTAGATGATGAGTATTGAGGCCTAGGATAGTAGCTAAGAGAGGTGGAAGGGTGTATGAGGGTCACAGCTACAAAGGAGGTAATTTTTCAACTTGGTGGCCAAGTTGGTGATGGAGGTGCTTGTAAGGTGCTAGGGTGGCTGCTAGGTGATGTCATGATGATGCAAGGGAGGTGCTTGAGGTGCTTGGTTGCTTAAAATGGGTAAAAATAAAGTAAAAGGGGTGCAGGGTTCATTTTATTTCGGGTTAGGATTTAGGGTTTTAATTTCAAGTTAGGGTTAGGGTTTAAGATAGTTTAGAGTTTAGGATTAGTGTTAAGATTAAGGTTTAGGGTTTATGATTAAGGTTTAGGGCTTAGTTTTAAGGTTTAGAGTTTAGTTTTAGGTTTAAAGTGAAATTAGGGTTTCAGGGTTTCGTTTAGGGTTTAAGATTTTAGATTAGGTTTTAGAATGATTTAGGGATTAGGTTTAGGGTTTAGAAGTCATGCATTAAGTGTTTGTACCTTGTGCTAAAGTGGTGGTAAGAAACTAAAGTGATTTAGGAGGTAAAATGACCTAGTTTGACTTTCTTGCATTATTGACTTGTACATTAAGCTTTAATATGTTGTACATTGATTTAGGAGGGAAAGATATTCAAATGTTATGCATTATACACTTGTACACATGATTTAAAGGTTTGCACATTCATTTTATATGCATACATTACATATAATTAGGGTTTTGATATAAACATTTACGTTTAAAGCTTGTTTTGATATAACGTTTTGAAAAATACGTTAAATGAATAATGTGCTTGGTAAAAATGATATTAAGATATAGACTTGACATATGAGGATGTTTACATGATATAAACATAGATATAGATGGCATTGATAGAGGTTGCGTGAGCTCGTTTACTTTAGATATGCAAGTTACGTTGCATAATGAGATAAAGCAAAAATTTCCTTGTAAGAAGGTGGTATATAAAGTGCATCTAATTTAATAGATGGATATTACAGTGCATCTAATTTAATAGATGGATAATTACAGTGCACAAGCACAAACAGCAAACATTATGTCTGGCCTAGAAGCTGTTAAGTACATCAATGATCTAATCATTGATCTGTATAAATGAACATCCACACTATCAGCTTCTTTATCCTTGACCAATGCCTTGTTAGGTTCCATAGGAGTGCTTGTTATCTTTACAGTGGCAAATTTAAACTTCTTTAATATTTAAACCACATATTTGTCTTGGCTAATGAAGATTACATCCTTCTTCTGTTGTACGTGTAACCCTAAGAAGAAAGTGAGTTCTCCCATAGAACTCATCTGGAATCTCTTATGCATCAAACCTACAAACTCATTAATAGGGACTTCTTAGTTGACCCAAAGATGATATCATCAACATATACCTGAACTAACAAGATATCACCTTTGTCCTTCTTGATGAACAAAGTCTTATCTATAGTGCCTCTTCTAAATCCATTTTCAATTAAGTAGGTAGACAAGGTCTCATACCAGGCTCTAGGAGCTTAATGTAGACCATATAAAGCTTTTTCTACCTTATACACTTTGTCAGGGAACTGTGGATCTTCAAAACCAGGAGGTTGACACACATAAACCTCCTCTTCAATAGTACTATATAAGAAGGCACTCTTTACATCCATCTGGTACACAATAAACCCCATAAATGATGCATAGGCCAAAAATAACCTGATTGCTTCTATCCAAGCAACAGGAGCAAAAACCTCATCATAATCAATTCCTTCTTCTTGGGTATAACTTTGTGCAACCAGTCTTGCCTTGTTTCTCACTATAATTCCTCTCTCATCTTTCTTGTTTCTAAAGACCCATTTGGTTCCAATGGCCCTCTTGCCATTAGGTAGATCAACCAGTGTCCAAACCTTCTGAAGTTGAAATTGTAGAAGCTCCTCTTGCATTGCTTCTATCCAGCTTGGATCTTCCAGAGCTTGAATTACTTTCTTGGGTTCCATTTGAGAGAGAAAACAAGCAAATAAGCGATTCTGATAATCTTTGTGATTTGTTCTGCTCTACTTATTAATGTAACATACCATAGCATGTTCATCAGAAATCTTGGTCATTCTCCTTGTTTGAATAGCTGAATTAAAGTCTCCAATGATCTGGTTTTAGGATGATCCTTGTCAATTCTAGTTGTGGGAATAGGACTGACATTCATGGTTGTTTCCAAGTTGTTGAGGTCAACCTCTGCACCCACATCTTCATCATCATAAGCATTGTCAAAAATTCCAGTATCATCTATTGGAGTCACATTTGAAACATGTGGAAGAGTAAATGCATTTTTGAAAGGAGAAAATCTTTCAAATAGATGTTCCTTAAATGCATTAGAAGCTTCAGCAGCATTAACTGGTGATGATGGATCATCATTGGTAAAAGATGGTCCAGCAGTACTAATAGGTGTACTAACAGTATTAATACTATTAGTACTGTTAGGATTTTCAGTTTGATTTTCTTGTTGAAGTAGCCTTTCAAACTCACTTCTTGTGGCTTGATCATCCTTCCCATATTTATCTAAAGCTCCACTTTCATCCATTTCAACAGGCTTCTCTATAGCATCTTCTTCACTGACCTTAGGATCTTGAGAGATTAATGGATCAGTTTTGCAGATAGGTATTAGGATGTACTCTTGTTCAGGTTCTTTCTTCTTCTCAGCTTGACCTGTAACAAAGTTATCTCTAGTTTCTGCAATACCATTAGTTTGATTTCCTACAACAACTAGCACACAGTTAATAGATATTGTCAAAGAATCAACATCAAACAGACAGTCTAGTCCATTTCCTGTTACATTAGTGTTGATTTTAAGAAATCTAATGTTTAAGGTCTCTTCAACTATCCTGGTCCTCTTGTTAAATACTCTCATGGCCTTGCTAACTACAGAGTAACCAACAAAAAATCCCTCATCAGCTTTTCTATCAAACTTGCCTAGATGATCCCTGGTATTTAAGATGGTAACAGGACACCCAAAAGGTTTCATGAAGTCTATCAATAGGGGTCTCCCACGAATAAGTTCATAAGGTGTCTTGTTATGAGGCTTAATGACTAAGACCCTATTTAGCACATAGCAAGCAGTATTAACTGCTTCAGCCCAAAAGGTGGTTGGTAACTTAGAGTCAACTAACATAGTTCTTGCAGCCTCTATCAGTGTTCTATTCCTCCTCTCAGCAACACCATTCTGCTGAGGAGTCCTAGCAACACTGAATTCCCTCTTAATCCCCTTCATTTCACAGAACTGATTCATTACACTATTTTTGAACTCAGTTCCATTGTCACATCTGATAACTTTTACTTTATGGTCTAGTTGATTTTCTATTTTCTGTTATGAAGGTCTTTAATATCCTACTAGTCTCATCCTTAGTGGCCAAAAAGAATACCCAAGAAAATCTACTAAAGTCATCAGTGACAACTAGGCAATAAGACTTTTTCATTAAACTCTTAACATTTGTAGGACCAAATAGGTCCATATGAAGCATATGTAAGGGTTTTGCTGATTGAGTTCATAAGTTTGGCCTTACAGGAGGCTTTGTGTTGCTTTCCTTTCTGACAAGCAACACAAGAATGGTCATTTTCAAAAATCTTTGAAGGCAAACCTCTAACAAGGTTTCCCCTCACAAGTTTGTTCATGTTTTTAAAGTTATCTGACCAAGCCTCCTATGCCATAGATTGGATTCATCATGGCCTTAGCAAAGAGGCAAGTTAAACCTTTAGTGGGAACAACACTCTTTAGGTCAACACTGTAAATGTTATCCTTTCTTGGAACTCTCAGCAAAACTTGACTTTCATCAAGTAGCTTAAAGTCAGAAGATAAGACAAGACATTCAGTGTTAGTAAAAAGAACATTGTTCTTTTTGTGACATACTAAACAGGTTATACTTAAGCTCCTTACAAAAGTACACATTATCAAAATCCAATTTTCCTGTTTTGATTTTACCTTTTCTAGAAATTATATCGTTACCATCTCTAAAGGAAATAAAGCCACCATCATATCATTTATAATTTAGATAAGATAGCATTTGTTTCCAGTCATGTGCCTTGAGCAACCACTGTCAATAACTCCTTTTTCCTTGTACTCTTTCTGCTGTGGGTTGCCCTGCACATAAAATAAGAGAATTAGACTCTTTTGGGGATCAAGCATTATGACTTCGATCCTGCCTCTGCATTAATGTAAAGAATATTTCTTGAAAGTTACTTTGATGCACTACTGTTTTTGGCATTCCAAACCCATCATGCTGAGGCCTTAACACCATTAACCCCTTTTCCCTTAGTTTTCACTTACTACTGCTTTATCCCTAGCAGTAGTATCTTTTACCCTGACAGTATTAACCTTTTTATTGAAAATAGTTGTTTTTGTAATCCTAAATACTTGTTAAATGGCCTTGTGACTTGTGAATATCCCCTTTTATAAGTATTTGATATTGATCTAGGATGATTCACAGTTGGTTTTGAGCCAGCAGTATTAACTGGTCTGACAGCAGTATTAACACTTGCACTCAGCAGTATTAATTTTTCCCAGACTGTGGATAAAACGCTTGTGGAACAAATCTTCTATTAGGATGAGGGTGAGTCATTTTATTAGCAAAGTTCTTTGATTCACCCTACTTGAGTTGTTCCACACTGGACATATAACCCTTTTATCACACACATAATGGAGATGCTCAAAACTACCACAAACAAAACAAGCTTTATTTAATCATTTTAAAGTCACTTCCTATTTTTGGGACATAAGATGGTTCCTGCTTCTTTGGTTTCCCTCTAGATATTGTTTGTTTTATTTAGATGTTTCTACCGTTCTCTAACTGTTTCCCCTAGCAGACTCAACAAGTTTTATCTTTTCATGCTAAACTAACAGTTTTATCCTTAGGTATAATTTATACCTCATTTTCATCATTAGAATTCCAATCCTCAATGACTGGAGGTCTAAAGCTGTTCTTCCTAACAGTTTTAGGTTCTACTGCACACATTACTTTTTACATTAGCAGACTCATGATTTGACTCAACTGCCTTAACATTACTAGGTGTAACAACAATAGTAACATTCAAATTCTCACTTTCAACTATTTCATCACAATAAATTTAATCAGGTTTGCATGGGCATGAGTAGGGAATGAAGTTCCCTGTATAAGGTGGGGGAACTACATGATATCGCTTATCAGATTTGGACTTATTATACTCTTGATTTTCAAACATCTCAGATGAATTCACAAAACTTTCTAATGCAGGAGAAGCTGCATTATATCCAAGTCCTATTTTAAACTTGTCACATACTTGACTTTCCAACGCATTGTTCAAAGATTTAGATGAATTTTGAAACTTCTTTAATGTTAGTTTTAACTCATATCTCTCTTTTTTTGCTTTTTCTAATTTCTTTTTGTTTTCTACTAAAGCATTATCTCTTAGTTTAACTTCAAGGTTTAAAACATTAATGCTTTCTTCATGCACAACCTCATTTTTCTTATAGTGAGCTAGTCTAGCTTCTACTGATTCTAAACCTGCTTTATAAGATACTAAATTAAATTGAGATTTTTTGTAATCTAAAGACAGGCTATCATATTGTTCTTTGAGAGTAGCATAAGCTTTTGCACATGATTTAGAACAAAAATCTACCTCAGAATCTGAACTAGAAGAAATTCTTGAAGATGTAAATGCCATTACTGCAAAGTTTGTAGGATGCTCTTCTTCAGCTTGGTAGCTCTAATCATATCCTCCAATTCCATCTTGAGCAACCAAGGCATTTTCAGTAGGAGATTCCACTATCACAGTTCTTCTATTAATCTCTCTTCATCTGCTTTCCTGATTTCTAAGAGCTCTACATTATCTTGCAAAGTGACCATATTTATGACAATTGTAGCACTCCACTTTAGACCTATCAAATCTAACTCTTTGACCATTTACATTCACCTTCCTACCTGTCCTTTTGATGAATCTTCTAGCTCTAATTGTCAGCATGGCCATCTCCCATTGCAAATCCATTTCTTTTAGGCCATCATGATTAATTTGTTCCATATCCTCTTATGAAATTTAAGAAGAATTGGGCTGACTAGCCATGAAAGCACATATCACATCATCACTAAGATTATCTCTAGATGTAGGATTACTTTGAGTATGAGCAGCACTAACTCCATAAGCAGTGTTATCTGCTTTATTTGTGCTGCTATTGCTGTTAGTGCTGTTGGAGGACACAAAAGTCACATTTTGTGGATTTTGACTTGTACTTGATGATCCTGAGATTTCAGGCTCATATATCTTCAAGTTGTTGTATAAGTCATCCAAATTGATGGTCTCTATTTCGTGTTTGTTCCTCCAAATCAAAGCATGAGTCTTCCATTCAGATGGAAGACTTTTCAACAGTTTTAAGTTTATGTCCTCTTGAGTAATAACTTCGCCCTGAATCTCCAACCGAGTGATAAGTTTTTGCAACCTTTTAAAAGTTTGATCCATTGTCTCTGAACTTAATCCTGCAAAGTTATCATATTATTGCTTGAGTAGAGTTCTCTAAACTTTCTTGGATTCCTTGTTTCCTCCATACCTTTTCTCAAGGGCTTCCATGAGCAATTTTGCATCTTTATATGAATGGAACTTCAGTTGATCCTTATTTGGGAGTGCCATCAACAGAGTTCTTTCCTCCTGTCCTGCTTTTCTTCTGCAGTAGTAGGTTCATATTCCTGCTCAGTTTCTCTAATAGTTTTCTTCAGCACTTTGTTACCATTTTTAATTACTTCCTAGAGGGAGTAATCAGTCATAACAAAGTATTGTTCTATCCTCATTAGCCAGAGATCATAATCCCTTGTGTTAAGGATAGGGAGTTTTGCAGTCAGATTTGTAGAAGTAGTTCCTGCCTCCATCTTATCACTGAGAATTAGATCTAGTATGTGATGTTGGTTTCTTCTTATTCAAAGCTTCACAACAAGCTCTGATACCACTTGTTGATCCCAATGAATAGATCTTTAACTCCTTAGCCTGATGTAAGGTTTAGTATCCTTGGATAAGTCCAAAGGTACTAAGAATGAAACTTTGTGAGTATGATATAAACTATGATGAATCTAGTTTATACCACTAAGAAGAATAACAATAACAAATGTTTAACATACAGAAATATAACCAAAACAATAAGCTCCAACATATTAATACGAACACTCTTTGATAGTGTTTGGGTTTACAACCTTGAAGCTATGACAATGACTTGTTTTTTATACATTGAAACTATACCCTATGATCTCCTTTTATACACCAAGGAGTCCTACAAGGCTTACAATGCTTTCCTAAGATATCATGATCTTTTCTAAAAACAAACGTCATCACTTAAACAAATACAATATACATATCTTTTATAAAAATAACTCAATACTTATCTTCATAAGTATTCTTGTTCTCCAAACAATCTTTATCTCTTTACTCGTCTTTATCCTTCTGACAGTAGTAACTCTTCTAGCAGTTGTAATCCAGCAACATTAACTTTTGTACCAGCAGTACTAGTAAACATAAGCAGTAGTAACATTAGTACTAGCAGTACTAATATATACTAACAGTAGTAACTGTGTACTAGCAGTCTTAACTTTACTACTAGCAGCACTAACTACTTAGCATATATTTCAGTCTTCAACTCTGAGCAGTAGTAACTCTAAGAATCATCTTGAAGTCTTTAAGTCCAACACCACGTAATGTATAATTTTTTGTAAATGCAGTATTTGTTAAATGTAAAAGTAACATATGATTTTTCTCTGTTTACATGAAAAGCTTTTTGCAAACATGTTTAAAAGACATTTAAGCACCATTCTTCCTAATAGCAAACATGTTACAAAAAACAAAGGTTACAAACAATACGCAAAAGAATTACTATTAATTATAAACATCGTCGATGTAAATAAATCGGTTCCTATTTCAATGACTAAGAAAATCATTACAAAACTTGAAAGAAAATCGTTACCCAAATCAAACACATATTGACCCTAAAGTGCTAAAATAATTATATAACATATACACATTTTTTAGGGCAGATCATTGGTGATCGTTAAGTGCTAAAATAACAAAAGATAAGCATTTTTTTTAATTGTAGCACAAAAACAAACACCTTATGTGTGCATAACATACTAAACACTTTAATTCATTAATTAAACTAATAATATTAAAAACCATATCACATATCACAATTCAAAACAAATCCAATTTTAATTAACTGTTCTAAATTATAATAAAATCATATTTATAATCGAATCATATTTGTAATTTTTATCACTCAAACATTATCAAAACACAATAAAAATCAAAACTTAAATGACACTTACACAATGGATGCATATATGATAAACACCTTGGAAACCATAACATCAAATAATCTACATAATGTTATTTGTGAGATCGAGCAAGAGAGGTTTGGAATGGTAGGTTTTTTCTTTTGGGTTTGTTATATGAGAATAAAGATGGTATAAGACTCCGTTTAGTGTACAATTTAGTCCAAAACTATGGGCGGGCGATTTTATGTTTTCACACCTAAATCTTTATAAAATCCTGCCTGCTTTTAGTTAAGTTTTCTTCTTTTCACTTTTGACACATATATTTTTACATTTACTTTTTTAATGATAAAAAATCAAATTCGTTTTTTTTAAAGTATGACCAAATAAGAAAATATTTAAGGTTTTTTATTGAACATAATTAAAATAAATAAATAATAATCAAAAGAATATTTTTTTAATAAGGAAATATTCTTTTTCTCCACTTGGGTTTTGCTTTATAATATAAAGGATGAATAAGAAGATGCCCAATTGGAATCATAAATAGTACTAAATTTTTGGCATTGTAGCTTGCTTTTTGTATAGTAATTCGCAAAGTCTTCAATCTATCAAGGCATTATGTACAACAAAACAAAAACAAGGTGAAGTTACTGATCTTACTTTTCAAAACTAAAATACACTTATCACTGTGAAGTTACTAATTTTACTTGTCAAAACCGAAAAGCGAAGTTACTAATTCTACTTTTCAAAACTGAAATACACTTATCATTGTTATCATCGCTGTCATATTTTTTAACCTTATCACATGCTATAAGCTAATTTTATAATTCTTAAAAAATATAACAACTATTTTTACAATAATCGATGCACTAATCAACACTAAGCTTTATGGCAGAACTCGAGGAGTTGCGAGAACATGTGGATACAAATATTGAAACCGATATAGTTGCATTGGATCGACTTATGGCACCAATGTAATGCCGACAAGTTAAGATTATGTATGGATGATGGTTTCGAAGACAAACCAAGACATAATTAAGGAAGAGTTTCCCCGTATTTGTGACCACCACAATTAGATATAACAATAATATTCATGTATATGCTCCTTATTGTATTTTCAATTCTGGGTAAATCAATGTTTATATAAAAACGTTACCATTGACACTCTAAGCCATAAAGAAAAAAAAACACCTTAATTTAAAATTGGTGCCATATAAAAATTTCATCGTTCGCAAATAAAATTTGTAATGAGTTTTTGACAAAAGAAATTGCTTTTTTTTTGAACGGCAAAGATGGAATATATATAAAAAAAAGAGACTAGCAAGACGCTAGAAACTTAAAGTACAATAGA
>BQNB010033261.1:20110-36959 GCA_026074375.1 Tanacetum coccineum
CTACTTTAGGGCTCATGCTCTACTCGAAAGGTGTCATCATAAAATGGCAGAAAAAAGAAAAACAATATGTTTGACGTGGGGCTAAGGCTGAAGCTTATATTATAAGCCGAAAGTTGAAATTTATATTTTTGTAAAACTATTTGGTGAATTAGTTAAAGCTGCAGCTTATGAATGTAAAATCGCATAAAAGTAAATCAAATTAAATTCACATGTATTTTTAGCTTTTGCGTGATAACACATTATATTTTAAATGATATTTAAGTAATTTGACTACCTATAAGCCCTGTAACCACTTTTTTATGGGCTTGAGCTTATAGATGCTTATGTCGTATAAAAGCCTCTTGTGTGACAAACATGACTTATTTTTTAAGCTAGCTTATTTTAAAAGTCCAAACATTTATAAACCTTTATAAGCTCTTATAAACTCGTTGCCAAACATAGCTTATGTCTTGTCCATTATACAATAAATAATTTGATTAAGATGTTAAACTCTGTATGTATAAAGATTTGATAAATAAGAATGTGTGTCGTGCTAGTCATGTAACCTATCCTCAGGAAGTCTAAGTAGGATATCTTATATGTTCCTTACTATTCAACACTTAACAAGCCTAATTACGTACCTCTCGATACTTGTGATCAGAAGAAAACAAGCATAATTACCCGCGCGTTGCTGCGGGGCGTTAATTTTTCGCGTGTTGTTGTGGGCCATTTTTATTTTTTATTTTTCAATTTTGTGTGGGTTTATTTTTTCGGGCTCATGTTTAATAATTTGTTTTTTTTCTTATATGAATATATGTGTTGGGCCTCATGTTTAATGGTTTTTTTCTTGCTATACGGTTTTTTTTAAATATAATTTTATTGGATTTGGGTAAATATGTGTTATATAATTGGGCTTATGGGTTTTAGTGGCGTAAAATGACACTGTTTAATGCAATATAAAGATGTATGTTTGTGACCATGCCGATTATTTTAAAGTTATTAGGTATCGAAAATGTTTTCGCAGGTATTTTTTTATTTGAACAAATTGGTACTTTTGTAATTTTTTTTCTTTCCCCTATTTTGTGCCAATAAATTAAAATTTTTTTTAAACGACGTCGTTTCAAAGTGCCAACAAATTTTTAAAAAAATTTTGGACAGGCCCAAAGTGGGAGCCCAATAAATTGGGCTAAATTGGGAGCCCAAGAAAAGGCTACTGTAGAGACCACTGTAGCAAGTCCTCAATTTTTTTATCTGAATGAATCGGTAGGTATGTGTTATATATTTGACAAATAAAATTTATTATATAAGAAAGTCGTAAATAGTTAAAAGTCGAGTGTACGTTTTGTAAATTTTCTTTTTTTTTAATTTATATTAAACTTCAACATTTTTTATAAAAGTGTGCATACGTCATAAGCATTTCAATATTGGGCTCGTTTTGTTCGCAATTCAAAGATCTTTCCGATGATATTTTTTTATCTCAATGAATCGGTAGATACGTGCTATATATTTGATAAATACAGTTTATTATATAAAAAAGTCGTAAAAATTTAAAAGTTGAGGGTCTCTTTTGTAAATGGGCCGAAAAAGTTTTTTTATTTTATGTTGGGCCGCGTTTTCGGCTGTCGTTTTCGGCCCAAGCAGAAAACGACGTCGTTTCAAACGAGTTTTGAATATAAGTATAACAAGCAAGATAACCCGCGCGTTGCGGCGGAACATATTTTTTTTTCCGAATTGATTTTGAATGAATATTGAGTGGAATGTGTCCGCGATTTGCGGCGAAGCTGACTTGTATGCAACACATGTATTTTATTTACGTGAGCATTTTTCTAAAAACGTACGTATGTCAGAAGCATTGCAATATTTGGCTCGTTCTGTTCGCAATTCGAAGATCTTTCCGCCGATATTTTTTGATCTGAATGAATCGGTAGATATGTGTTATATATTTGAGAAATAAAATTTATTATATAAAAAGTCATAAATAGTTAGAAGTTGAGGGTACGTTTTGTAAATTTTCTTTTTTTATTTATTTATATTAAACTTCAATATTTTTTATAAAATCGTGTGTACGTCAAAAGCATTGCAATATTGGGCTCGTTTTGTTCGTAATTCGAAGATCTTTCCGATGGTATTTTTTATCTGAATTATTCGCTAGATATGTGTTATATATTTGATAAATAAAGTTTATTATATAAATAAGTCGTAAATAATTAAAAGATGAGGGTATGTTTTGTAAGTTTTTATTTCTCTCTCATTAATGAGCCGGTGGAATTTTTTTGGTTTTTACCTTGGCCCAAATTTAGCCCGATGTCAAAACGACATTGGATTTGAGCTGCTATGTGTATATTTATAATATCATAATGCGATCTTTTTATATCAATGCCACTAGGTGTGCAGGTTTTTACAGGTCCATGCGAGGGTTCTTCTTGAAATCCATCGCCGAGCTCTATTTTTTACCTCTTCTTTTACAGTTTTATTAAAGTGTTGAAAGAATTTACTTCCCAAAAAAAGTGGTTCCCCTTTGTCGCTTATGAATATATAATTTAGAGTTAACAACATTTTTGGTCCCTTATGGTTTGCCGGGTTTAACGGTTTTGGTCAAATAGTTTAAAATGTAACGGATTCAGTCCGTTTTTGGTCGACCCGTAACACCTTTGGTCCATTTGTCGTTGACTGTTAGTTTGACTCGTTAAAAAAACCTGAAATGACTAAAATACCCTCGGGTGCTTATGTGCAATGATTAAAATGTCCTTTCCTACATAAATATTATTATTATTATAATTCTATTTTGAGAAATTTACATGTATATCATTCTCAAAAGTTGATATTACATAAATATCCTTCTTAATTTTTTAATTACATCAACGTCTTTATCAAAAAAAATTAATTACATCAATATCCTTTTCACACTTTTAAGAAATATATATATGTCCAAAAATCAATTAAATTATAATTATATTGATTTTAGATTATTAAATTCGTTATTTATCTCTTGTATTGATCATGAACATATTATTCATATATATTTTTTGGCTTCGAACGATAAATAAACGTGTTGATATAATTACAAAAGTATAGATATAAATATGAAAAAATATTGTTCATATATATTTAATTGTTCATATGCATATTTGGCCTCGATTGATGAGAAAACATGTTGATTTTTTTATGTATATGAGAATTTAAAATTTTGAAAAGGATATAGATGTAATTTCATAAGTGTGGGAAAGATATTGATGTAATTATAAAAGTTTGGGAAAGATATTGATGTAATTATCAAAACTAATGAAGGATAATGACGTAATTAAAAAATTAAGAAGGATAATGATGTAATATTAAACTTTTGTAAGGATATAAATGTAAATGCCCCTTTTAATTTTTAATTTTTTTAATTTTTTATTATCATTATTATATATATATTTATTATCATTTATCCAATTTTTTTTCTAGAACACAACAACCACTTCTTCTTTTTCTATCCACACATTCACCACTTCTTCTTCATCATCTATTCACTTTTTTCCTAAATCAAAACCCTATTTACAATCAAGTACAATATTTTTTTATCTTCTTCACATACCACAACTACCATCAAACCACCAATCCTCATATCACGAATGAATAAAAAAACCATTAGAACGAATGAATCAATGGAAAAAAAAGAACCATTAGAAATAAAAAAAACCACTTCTTCTCCATCTTTGCTATCCATATATCACGAATGATCGAAAAAGCCATTAGAAATTCCAAAACAAAAAAAACACCTACACATTATAAACATCAAGAACCCAAAAACCAAAAAGAAAAAGAAAAAGAAAAGAGGGGTCAAGTTCGTGTACGTGACATAGAAACCAAAATTACCAAAAGGCATTCATTAATGAAGATGGTGAATTAAAATACTACTCATACTTAGACAACAGTAGGAAACAAAAAACATTAAAATGAATTAAAACTTTGTTGCAAAAAGGTGTTTTAAAATCTTCTAATAAATGCTAATGATTCATCGATGTTGGTGTTGTCAGATGGTGAAGATAAATGAGCGACGACTCTTGGTGGTAAGTCACCGACCCCTCTATGGGGTGCGGCTTTCAGTGATATCTTTTTCTTATCTTCACTTGTGGTGGCTGGGCGAAATGTTTTAGTTGGAGATGGTGGTGGTTTTTGTGTAAGGAGGTTGAAGAGGGTAATGATAATGGAGTGTTTGTTTAAGTTTTTGAGATAGATGTTTGGTTTAAGTGGGTAGAAGAAGATGATGATTAAGGTTGAAGAGATGATTCTAACGGTGTGTTCTTAAGAACTTTTTAAGAAGGAAAGGAAAGGAAATGAACTGATTGTATCAACTTTTTGTGTTCTCTAGTTTTTTTAAGAAGAGAAATGAAAGTGAATGGAAAAAAATGAAAGGGAGATACAAGCCTATTTTTGTGTCAAAACTTTCCTCTCATATTTGGAAGGATTTGGAAGGAAAATAGCTTAAAAAAACTAATATGTTGACCAAATTACTCATGTTGTTTTTTTTTCTTGGTCTATCTAAAGGGTAAAGTGGTAAATTCATATTTCTCATTTCTTTCCTTTCTCTTCCTTCACTTTAAACTTAAGAACACAAAACAAATTATCAACTTTCCTTTCTTTTATGTTACTTTCTTTTCCTTTCTTTAATTTTCTTTCTTTTTCTTTTGGGTTAATGGCATGTAATAGCAACGTACTTTTCAGTTTGAGCCATTATCCAAATAAGTCTCACAATACCCATCGAACTTGGTGTTTTTGTGCTATTATCATACGTTTGCTTATGTGGCATTACTGGCTACTGGGTACACCGGTAAAAAAGAGTACGTGGATTTTTTTTTTAAAAAAATAACTTAAAAAAGGGTAGTTGGGTTACTTATGACTAATTCACACAATTGTCACAGACAATCTTCACACACACATGAACCCTAATTTTACAAACCTAAAATTGACCTCGTAATTCGTTGATATTGATAGGGCTTTTTAAAAGCAATGCTTTTAATTAAGTTATTCATGCGTTTTATCACTTTAATTTTGTGTTTTTTGTTATTATAACCCGTAACCCAAATTATAACTTTTTTTGTTTTTATTGCAGGATGGTTAGCCTTACAATTACGTTTTATCATGAAGGGGTTTTTGTTGGGCCTCCTTTAGAGTATCTTGAGGGTAACAAAGATACAATGAAAGATTTGGATTTTGGAAACTTCACATATGGTAAGTTTTTTGAATGTATCAAGGCTGCTACTACATTCCCTCCTGTTGGTCTTTTTTATTGTCTCCTGGAGTGACTTAGTGATGGATTAGGGAGTTAAAAACTCTGAACACACAGTTAGCTGATTACGTTTTTCAGCAACAGCTTTAGGAAATGGTGGGCACATTGATGTATATGTTGAACATCATGGATATGATATCCATGATTGGTTTGCAAAAGATAATGATGATTTAGAGGATTATGATGAGGATGAATGTGTATTAGATGATATATCATCCTTTGTTGAGGAACCACAATTTATAGGAGAGAGAAAGAAGTTCATACAAATAGGTGCACAAGTGATCCCTTTTAAATAGGTTATGCAAAACCGATCTAAGAAAACCACTAGGAGCACATTTTGTACAACATGAAAGGAATGAAAATGCTCTTTGCACTTGTAGAAGTAATGAACAATGAGGATCAAAGGTGGATACCCCCCCATATTTACAAATCAAACCTTGAATAGTCTATCCTGGATCATGATCCAGATAGCACGGAAAGATATGGTTTCCCATCTTAGGAATGAAATTTAAAAAGACACGAAGAGATTGAGATGATGTTGGCTAATTATGGATGTAGGTAAACGGGCTATCAAACTTTGGGATACAAAAGGGAATGATTATAATCATTATTGGTTTTATGTGGTAGGAATGTTTGTTGAAGAGGAAGGTGTGTGCTAGTAAAGTACGGTAGATAAGTGGTATAACAAAAGAATGTATCAAAGCTTAGTTAAAGGTAAGAGAAAGTTGAAGAGGGCAAAGGTTAAAGAGAAAGTTGTAGTGGGTAACAAGATAATGGACTAAAAAGCAATTAAGCTATCAAAGACTCCATTTAAAGAAAGGAACTAAAGGATGCAAAATGACTCCAGATAACTTGTGCAGTTTTAGGTTTGGGGTTCATGGATGCAAAAGAGGCTTCATTTCAGATAAAGACCACTAATTCCAGAATCATAATGGTGCTAGGGTCTTTAATTTTGGAGCACTGGTCACGTACAAGTGGATTGCAAGGCATTATGTTAGAGAGATTGTTAGTAACCCTAAGATAAGTCACAGAGAATTACAAGCTGCTATTAGGGAGAAATTCTTGATCAATGTCAGCTTCAGGACAAGTTAGAAGGGCAAAACAAAGAGCTTTATATGATTTTGAGGTGGGTTATAGAACACTATGTAAACTAATGGGTCTACAGAGGTTACCATTTATTAAAAAACAACCCGGATCAAATGTGAAGTTGTGTTATCGAGTCTCCGGTGTAAACCCTATTCAAAAGGTTTCTATGTCTGCTCAAAGGTTATTTTTAATATTTTTCTTTTTGTTATCTTATTTTAAGAAAATTAGTAATCTGTTAAGCTTATATGTCTAGATTCTTGTTGATGTAGCAATGAAAGATGGATGACTGCGGTGTTGCAGAAAAGTGATTGTTGGGTGGGTGTTTCTTGAAAGGACAATCAATGGAGAGTTGTTGAAGCTATGGGACGTACGACGCAATAACAGATGTTCCCCGATTGCGGTGTGGGCTGTAGTAACTGTCGAAAATAAAGACAACTGTTATGTTCCTGGTATTCTCTTGGTGATGACCTGATCTTAATAGAGGGCTATGTGACTATAATTTCAGATATGGACACAAGGTATTAGATAGTTTATCTTTTCTTTGTGATCTTAATCATAGGATAAGTAATCTAATGTGTTAAATGTTGTTTTTTATTTGGACAGCGGTCTTAAAGAAGCCGTAGTAAGGGACATGGTTACCATTGCAGAAATTAGACAATGTGCCAAGGCACATCTACGCAAACTTAATGAAAAAAGTTGGCAAGGACTTCACTTTAAAAGTCTATTTTGGGGGCGCTTCAGCTACTTTGAACTGTATTTGATGAGGAAATGAAATACTATAAGTAAAACCTAATGATCCACGCTCAGACATGGGTTGGTGGAAGGGAACCCCCAAATACATGGAGCAGACTTTGCTTTTCATCTGGATAGGATTTTAGCGGGGCTTTTGAGAATGGAATTGTGAAAGTACCATGCTGTATAATAAATCAACGGGGTAAGCTTATTATTACCAAAGCTAGAAGATATTAGGATTTAATTTGATGCAAAAGGTAGTGATACTGTCTGAGGAAAGAACTAGGGTGGATTAAACTGATATATAAGCCCATCTGTTAGAAAACACTTGAAAATATTGATAAGAATATCCTTAGGTTGTGGGGAAGTGTATCCTAGTGGTTATAGAGCGCTTGAGTGTTTTGGAAGCTAAATGCAGGCTTTGGTGTTAACTTGGAAACTCACACATGTACATGTAGATTGTGGATTTAACTGGGATACTTGTATCCAGGGTGTGTAGGCTGCTTATGATGATCTGCATGAAGGATCCTGCTGAGGGTGTTTCTGATTTCTATAGTAAAACAGCATGGCAAAACTGTTATATTAGTTTCATTAAACCTGTTTCTGGACAATCAATGTGGGTCAAAACTAGACTTCCACCTCCAATGCCTCCTAAGAAGAGAGTAATGCCAGGCAGACCTAAAGGAAAAAAGGCAAAAGCATCCAAGTAAGGTAAATTATTCTAGCTCTCAAAGGGTATCCAGATTTGGAAGAACTATGATTGTTAGCAACTGTATATCAGCGAGGGCGGGCATAATAAAAAAAAGAGCAAGAATGAAACAGTTGATCCACCACCGAAGTAAGTAAGGCCTAAAGGGAAAAGGAAGGGTGGTCAGAATGGTTTTGAGAGTGCAGCAAGTGCACTAAAGAGGATGAGAATGGATGAACTGCGTTGGTAGTGGCTCAGAGATGGTAATTTTTTTCTTTCTTTAAAATTATTTATTGGTTTATCAACATTGGTTATGTGTAATGGCAATCTTGTTAGGAAGAAGGATTGCAGATCCGCAAATGCAGATTCATGCAAATGCAGATCTTGCAAATGCAGATCATGGCAAAATGTTCAAGAAGCAGATTGTTCAACAGCTGGAGAGATGGAATCAACCTTTTGACATGGTCAAAGAACCTGTTCAAGAAGTAGCATGTTCAGGAACCGGTTCGAACAGCTGTTTCTGGAAACCTGTTATTGAAGAAGAGGTTTAAGACTGAGAAGACCATCACAGAGGATCCTTTTGAACAAATGGAAAAAACCATTTCAGTTTGATGAACAGGGCACAGGTTCAACAGCAGAGAATGCATTTGACATTAGTGATGAATGAAAATATTATGTATTAGGATTTGTGTAATAAGATTTATGTATTATGGATGTTGCTTTTGGGTATGGTCAAAACAATTATGTATTATGCAGTGACTAGTGGAAATGGTCCACTAATTTTGTAAACATCATGAAATGAATAAAGTTAAGAGTTGCTGCTATTCCATATCTTTTTACCAAGAAAAAAGACAACATTCTATTTCATTTCACTAGCTTCTATTACAATTCATTTCATCAAGTACAGAATCACAAACACTAAAATGACCATTACAAATCTCTTATAGAACACAGCATTCTTTCTACACTCCTTGAGTTCCTTTTCCATGTTAATGAATTCAGTCTTCAACAAATGCATATCATTTCCCATTTCTGCAATCTGTGTGTTATCAGTAGGATGCTTTTCTTTATTTCGACTTCCAGCTTGTTGCATCAAATTATACATTTCGTACTTGTAGTAATCACTTGGCAATTCATCATCAATAAAGTAGTAAGCATCACATTGATTTCCAGACCACTATTAAAAGTCAAAATTAAACAAGAACAAAAGTCAAAATTACAACCAAACCTAAATCGAATCTTAACAAGAAAACACTTACACTTGGATGAGGGCAGCAAAGAAATCGTCTTGCAGGATTGGTCAAAGTTGTGGATTTTCGAAGAACCAAGGGCAATGGATTAGCGCATTCACAAAGATATTGACCCTTTTCGTTCTTCAATTTGGGGGTTTTTGATTTGAAAGAAAATGCCGACATGTTTGTGATTTAATTGTTAGGGTTGTGTGTGTTGGTGTTTGTGTTGTGTGTGTTTCAATTGGGGAAGAACAGTTATAAGGGGAAGAAGGGGATGACATGGGGGCTGACATGGTAAAAAAAATGACATGGCATGTATATGTGGCATGGTGACGTGGATTTTATAGGTAAAATGGGTCAAATAGCTGATATCAACACAAAAACACAAAGTTCGATGGGTATTGTGAGACTTATTTGGGTTCATATCTGATAATGGCTCAAACTGAAAAGTACGTTGCTATTACATGCCATTAACCTTTTTATTTTCTAAAGTAACTCGAGAACATAGTATAAAGAGAGGAAAAAGTAAATCCAAGATGTGAAAGATAAAAATGAATGTACAAGTGGGTAGGTGTGTGTTGGTGTATTTTTAAGAGTTTATTGATTTGTGTTAATAAAATTTGTAAAAAGACAAGAATGCCTTTAACTTCAACAGTCAAAAGTTAGTCAAACTAACGTTTGGACCAAAAGTGTTATGGGTCGATAAAAAACGGACCGAATCCGTTACGTTTTAAACTATTGGACCAAAACCGTTAAAGCCGGCAAACTATAAGGACCAAAAATATAGTTAACTCTATAATTTAGGTTGTGCATATGTACAGCCCGAGTGTCCTTTAGTTTAATGTACCATGTTATGCAAGTGACCTATGCAATTGGGGCATCATGTTTTCATGCCTTGTAGAGAACTTAATTACAACTTTCCTTCTGTGAATAATTTAATCACATCTTTCAGTCATCTAACATTAAGACTTGCTTGTCATTAAAATTGATCATTACCTGTACATAACAATACTAATTTTACATTAACAGGAATAATAAGATACATGCGCACAAAAAGCAATGTTGATGGTGGAGTCTGATGTTGTGGTGGTATTGCATTCGCTTTCGATGGAAGATGTGTTGTTATTTTGATGAAGACGTTGACAAATAGCTCGCCATTTCTTTTGTAGCTCCGCGGTCTTAGCACGTACTAAAAGAGGACCGTCTTGGGCTTGCGCTGCAAATTAAGATGCATACGCGGTTTTCATAACAAAAAGGGTCTGATTTATAAGTACTAACTTGGGCGACTCAACTTGAAAACATGTAAAATGGATGCATGCATACCTGTGCAACATCCATAGTTGCATTTGAACAAAGCTGATAGGTTTGCAACCTAGTAGGCAATGATGGTCGATAAGGGTCTCAAACTTGACCATTCCTTGTTTAGGGATAGCATTCACTTCTAGCTTAAACTTGTCACCTGATAGATGACATGGAAAAGCACCCTTCAAATGGAACAAATGACTCCATTATACTGCAAATTCACCATCAACAATTCACCATTTAGAGCGTGTTTAAGAAACCTATATTAGTCTGCTTGTGTTGTTACTACACATTCTAAGTACAAATAAACATTTTTGGCTTAGTTCTGATATCAAAATTCTTAAGAAGCAGCTTAGCAGATCTAAGGGGGTGTTCGGGAAAGCTTTTGTTAGTTAGATTTTGCAGGGCCACAACAATTTAGCTAGTTTTTCAGTTAAATTTTAAGATTATTTGAAATAAGCAAGCTTTTGCAAATAAGCTGGTGTTTGCAAAACAGGTGTTTCTGATTGGTTATAAAAGCTAAACAACTTATATGCTAGATAAAACAAAATGAAATAAATAAAATTATTATCTACTTTGGCAAATGGTGAAACTCAGACTTAGTTGTTAGAGTATTTCACGCGAAACTTGAACTTAAGCATGAACTCTTTAAAAAATATATTTTTGGTCAAGTGGCACCTTATACGTATGTCATAGAATTTCAGAAAAGGGGCCTTCCGCATGCACATTTCTAAATTATACTTAAGCCACACTGCAAAATGCATAGGCCTGAAGAATATGATCAAACTCTGTCAGCTGAAATACCAGATGCAAAACGAAACCCTAACTTGCATAAGATGGTACTGACTACTGAGACACATGCTTCATGGTCCTAGTGGTAAATTAAATCCGAAAAATGTTTGCATGAAAAAGGATGGCAGGTGCAAAAACTCCTATCTAGTATCTACCGAAGGAGAGATAATAGAGTTGGAATAGACATAAGAAATGATAAACTAGATAAGACATGGGTAGTTCCAATAAAAGCGGTTAAGTATATATATACAAGTACATATGCAAATGTAGTGATAAAATAAGTTTTGTTGTGTCCTCTATGAAAAACACCACAGTGGTAGACGAAATTGACCAGTACCAAGCAAGTAGATGGACTGGATCATGAAGGATATTTAGATTCCCACTAAGGGAGATAAACCTGCGGTTATATATTTGCAGCATCGTTTAGAGAATCATCAACCACTAACTTTTAGAAAGAAAGAAAGATTAAAAAAATGTAGTGAATAACCAAATACAAAGAAAAACCATGCTTATGGAATTCTTCTTTATGAATAGAACGGACCCTCTAGCAAAAAGTTTATGTTTGACATACACTGTATTTCCGGATTACTTTGTTTGGAAACCAGAGCAAATTTTTTGGAAATATAGACAATCAGGTGACTCAATAGGCCGAATAGTTGTAGCGTACTCCATCAAAGGTGAAAGATACTACCTAAGGATACTCCTATCCAAAGTACGTTGTCCCGCATCTTTAAACTACTTGAAAACGGGGAGCAGAAATCAAGTGGGCACTTTCCGAGAGGGATCATTAATGTGCCGGTTATTTACTTGACGATAATAGTCAACAATTGTGCTTAAAAGAGGCATCCGTTTTCCACATGCCCTATGAAATGAGAAGACTTCTTGCTACCATATTGGTTTATTCCTGTCCTAATAATCCTCGTGATCTTTGGCAAACTTATGAGGATCTTATGCTAGAAGATTTTCATACACACAACTGAATGACACGGAGAGAAGCTAAAAAACCGCATTGCAACAAATCAATGGATTTCTGCAAACCAAGGAAAAAGCATTCATAAATATGATCTTGTACGGTTTGTACCTCAAGATTTTTCATACAACGTATTACTAGACCAAACAAAAGAAATACGAGCCAAGAAAAGCATCATTCTGTCAAGAAGATCTAGATGCAATATCCAAATTTAATGAAAAACAAAGGATAGCATTTGAAACTATAATTGACAAAGTTCAAGCGAATAAAGGTGGTGCTTTTTTGTGGATGGTCCACGAGGGATCGGGAAAACAATTATTTACCGCGCTTTTTTAGCTAAAACAAGATTGGAAGGCCATATTGTGCTAGCCATAGCCACATCAGGTATAGCCGCATCGATACTATCAAGTGGTGGAACTGCTCACCCACGATTTAAAATTCCACTTGACTTGGTAGAAGGATTTTTTTTTTTTTTGAACGGCAAATTAAATAGAACCTAGCAAGATGCTAGAAAGAAATTACAAAGAGATTAAGTTCGGGTTTTTCAACCAACTATCCCAAGAAAAAGAGCTATTACATCTACTAACGCACCAATCAAAAGCACGGGAAACAATATCATCGAAAAGCACCGAACGTCTCGGAGGGGTCTCAGCGAAGATAGACTGGTTCCTAAACCTCCAAATATGCCACCAAGCTACATAGAACACTCCTTCCAAGATAAGCTTAAGCTTACACGGCAAACGAATGCCGGAGAACCAAACATCCCAATCGAAAAAGGACGACATATCATTCGGAACAAGATCCCACCACCGGCAAATCTTACGAAAAACAAGCTTAGACAATCCACATTGGAATAAGAAATGGGAAGCATCCTCTGGAACCGAACCACAAATTGGACAAAGAAGAGAATCTAAAACAACCCCACGATTAGCAAGATTAGATCTAGTAGGAAGACGATCAAGACGAGCACGCCATATGAAGATATTGATCTTGATCGGGATATACTTCACCCATCTCGTAGCTAAAGCCGAAGAAGGAAGAAAAATATCATCTAAAGAGGACCTAATATCTTTAACTCGAAACATACCGTCACCATTTACATCGCAGCTCCACCTGTCATTGGCAGAAGAAAGAGATATCGTATCAAGAATCGAAGATAAATCCCCCCACTGTTGACGCTCAACACCATCACGAATCGGACGACGAAAAGAATCAACTATAGAATTAGCTCCCATTTTAACAGAAACAGAAACTTCTTTGTCTATCTCGAGAGCAAAGATTCGAGGGAACCTGATACTAAGAGGACAATCCAGAACCCAAATATCCAGCCAGAACCGGGTGTTGCAGCCATTCCCAACACGTTTCTTACATCGGGACACAAAGTCGAAACCTTTCGAGGACAAAACTTGGACTTCACGAAGAATAGAACACCAATTTGAAGTATATTTTGTCGAATGAAGATCAATCGAAGTCCCGTATATAGCTCTAATAACGCGAGACCAGATAGACCCATCTTGCGAGATAAACCGCCACACCCACTTAAGAAGTAAGGCTCTATTGAGCGCATGGAAACTGGACACACCGAGACCACCGTTTTTCTTAGAAGCCAAAACTCTATCCCATGCGACCCAAGTAATTTTCCTCTCCGACAAATCAGCTCCATTGAAAAACTTACTACGAATCGATTCCATATCATGTAAAACACCTTTAGGGACTTTGTAAATCGACATATTGTAAAGAGGGGAAGAACCAAGAACCGATTTAAGAAGTGTCAATCTACCACCCACGGACAAAGTTTTAACCTTCCATTTGGATAACCGAGAATGAAGCTTCTGGATCGTATTTTCCCATGCAGATTTACGAGACATCTGATTTCCAACCGATATTCCAAGGTACTTAAATGGAGTTTGCAAAACAGCGCACCCTACTAACGAGGCACCCTGATGAACAATATACCGAGGAACGCCGACACCCAACAGTTGACTCTTAATTAAATTAATTTTAAGGCCCGAAGCTAAATAGAAACATTTGAGGATTCTGACCAGGTTAACCAAATTAGCTTCAGACCATTCCCCAATAAAAACGGCATCATCGGCGTAAAAAAGATGAGAGATAGACGTCGAACCTTGAATATCGATCCCTTTGAAAAATCCATCACTGACAGCTCTAGAAAAAGAAATGTGAAGTGACTCCATAATGAGAATGAATAAATAAGGCGCCAAAGGATCTCCTTGTTTTAACCCGCAAAAGAAAGGAAATTCGGATGAAGGACTCCCATTAATCAAGATTGAAGCCATAGCGGAACTAAAGATGCCACGAATCCACTTACACCAATTCGGACCGAAACCAAAAGCGTGCAAAACATCAAGAAGGTAATCCCAGCGAACAGAATCGTAGGCCTTAGCAAAGTCGACTTTAAAAATCAAAGCCTGCTTCTTTTTCCTCTTACACCAAGATAATAACTCGTTCAAGATAAATGGACCATCTAAAATTTGCCTATTGGCTATAAAGGCTGATTGGGAGTCGGAGACGAGATCCGAAATAACCGTTGTCAAGCGATTGGCAAGGATTTTTGTAACCACTTTATACACGCTTCCGATCAAGCTTATCGGCCTAAAGTCAGTGACGAACTTAGCATCCATTACTTTCGGAATTAAAGCAATGAACGACGCATTACTACCCTTCGGGAAACAGCCACTACTAAAAAAACATTCAACAGCTGAACAAAAATCAGGGCCGATGAAATTCCAATATCTTCTGAAGAATTCGAATGTGTAACCATCCGGACCTGGTGACTTGTTTTCTCCACAATCCCAAACTGCCGCACGAATCTCATCTCTGGACACACATCGATCAAGATCTTCGACTTGGCCATTGGATAAACGATTAGGAAATGAGATATTAAGCTTAAGACGATCATGAACAGGCTGCTTAAATCTAGTGGCAAAATGTTCTTTAAACACTTCTTTAACCTCCTCCGGATCAGTACGCCAATCTCCGTCTACAAAAACACCACGAATAGACAATTGCGAACGTCTCTTGTTAATAATTCCATGGAAGAACTTCGTATTTTCATCGCCTTCTACAGCCCATTTAATTTTAGCTTTCTGAGCAAAATCATTTACTTCCAACTGTTTAAGAACATGAAGTCTATGCATTAAATCCCTCCTATTTGATAAAGTCTCATCAGAACAAACCCCACTATCCAGATTTTTATCAATACGAATCAAATCTTCTTTAATAGTATTAAGAACACCATTATGATGAGACTTCTTATCTTTAATCCAGGTACGGATAATCTTCTTCAAATCTTGAAGCTTTTTCTTGAATCTAATCAGACTATTAGAGTCCGAATGGGAAAAAGAGTTCCATGCATTTTCCACCATGGTGTCAAAGCCAGCAATCAAAAACCAAGAATGATACGTCCGGAATGGAACCGGACCATAGTCAGTCCGAATCTCATTAAGAATAATAGGCCGGTGATCCGAAAGATGACGATCAAGACATATCGCCGTGATAGAAGGGAATAACAGGAGGATACCTTCCGAGACGAGAAACCGATCCAATTTACTCATTTTTTTACCGGATAAAAGAGACCACGTAAAGGAATAACCTTCCATCTTAACCTCCACAAGACCCGATGACGAGATAAAGTTGTTAAAAACTCTCGCGCTGGAATGATTAAAGCAAATCCAACACTATATCAGCATTCACAATTTCAGTTGACCTAGCAACAATTTTTTTGGTTTTTTTAGAATAAAGAACTAACACTAACTATTAATTGTTAGAATATAGAAATAACAAAACGTTAAACATAACATAAAACCTTAGAAAAGACATCAAACTTTAAGAAAAAGAAAGAAAAAAAACAAGATTTACAGTTTAGTTAATTTGATTGAAAGTTATGGACTCATTGCATTATTATATGGGCTACGCCTGCCTTCTACTTAGTAGGTATGATGGGTGAACCGAACCAAGCCCCGCACTACTCCCCGAGCAGCGCTCTTCCAGCTCCGCAAGCAGGAGAACTGTACTAACTGTTGGGGTTTATTATCTATGTGAGTACGTAGCGGATAGGACCTAGTAATAGCATATGGTTAACACTAAACAAGAAGTAAAAGAAACGTGTACCTCTTTGATAATTGATTGAGAAAACAAATAAAGCGACTAAAGTAAATCGCCTCTACGGTTGCTCACACGGTCACGTCAACCAAACACGTTAAGCTTGCTAGGCTTAACTTCACGAACCAAACAACCTTTGTATTAACTGAATACCAAACGCACCCTTTGAGATAGTACCGAAAACCAACGAACCGAATTAGGGTTTATGAAACCCTAATTGCACCGAATTCTGTTGAACCAAAACCTATAACCCGAAACCCTATTTGGGGTTTGTGACTTCAAACCAGATGGATCTCCAAACACCATGTGTATAACTTGTTATGTCAAGCTAGGAAGAAACAAGTGAGATTGAACAACCTTTGAAAGTATGATCGAATTCAATGTATAACAATGAACCGAAAATCAAAACCTAACAATATGTTGAAATCGGCTAGAAAATAAAGAAAGAGATCGAGAACTGTTTTGAGGTATTTGTGAATCTTAGGCATGTGGAATGAGGCATATGGTGAAGGGTATTTATAATCCTCTAACCCTAGTTGTGATATAATCTTAGGAAACAAGTCCCAAGCTAATCACAATTACTCCTTCACACTTCCTGTAGGTCCTTATAAACAGGATCTGAATGAGCCTTGAACGACTGATAGTCCTTTGGATAAATCCAAAGATCCTATAAG
>BQNB010033261.1:39763-52476 GCA_026074375.1 Tanacetum coccineum
CTCGGCCTCCGGGATGGGGGGTTTTTCTTTTGTCGAAGTGAAAACCGATCCGTCGGCCTTCGTGTCAAAAGTTTTTTCATCCCTTTTGATTCCCTCGCATTTAAAGTCTCGGGATTTTACCATTTTTTGATGTTATGTAATTTTTTTTGTTGACTCTATTGTACTTTAAGTTTCTAGCGTCTTGCTAGACTTTTTTTATATATATTCTATCTTTGCCGTTCAAAAAAAGAAGGGATGCACAAGGATGATTATTAACGCATATATGAAAAGAGAATGTGAGATCACATATCAAAAGCATGTTAATTTTATATCGTAGCTACTCGTTCACTTCATATTCATATCTTAATGAATTAAATAAGCCTTAAAAATGAGAAGTCATCATATCGTATTATTCGTAGCTTGTCTCTATTCTCTCTCTAGACTATCGATTTGTATCGCTATATTATTAGACAAATTATATTTGTATGTTTTTAATAAAAAAATAACATATCAAAATGCATCTCTTGTAAGAGGAAAATAGTTTGAATTAATATGTGTGATTATTGAAAAATTAAACATAATTGAATTAAAGATGTCGATGCTTTAATTGGTTACGGGTATCTGAAAAGTAAAAGAATGTACACGTAAATAATATATGTCCGGAATGCGACTCGAGCCTTTGAAGACGCACACGATAGCGTTTGGATTCAATAAATATAATTAATTAATTTATATTAATTGTGTAAATAATAAGATAACGGTCGTTGATTAATTAGTTACTTAACGGAATTTATTTAACGGTCGTTAAATGTTAACATAAAGGACTTAATGTTAAATAATGAGAAAATGAAAATTTTGGCTTGGGTTGTGGGCTTGTGTTTGGGGCCGGTTATACCTCAACAAGAGGAGGTGGGAATTTGTTTCCTTATAACAAATTCCCCATGCCTATATAAACAAATCAAGGCTCATTGTTTTGATATATCTTTTGGTGAAACCCTAAAAGCAAAACTTCTTTTCTCTTCCCCTTCTCTCGTGTTGAGTCAATCGACTACACCCAACCAAGTGGGAAAACCGATTTGATTAATCAACTTAAAGTAAGTTGTTTTGCTTATTGTTTATAAAAGAACTAGCATTCTAATTGAATCTCTAACAAACATGTGTACGAATCCAAAGAGAGATCATACTTTGATCTTATATTGTTCTTGATTTATTAATTCAAGATTTGCTAAAAGGTACGCTTTTCTTTTATTATTATTATGTTAATTTATATGACTATGTGAATGATCTTACGTGCTAGTCTTCCGCTGCGTGCTCGTATTTATTAATAGTTAATATGATCTTAATGTCTACTAATTCCAACAGAATCAATGTCTTAGATGATGATTTCGAGCTCAGTCACACAGGAAGCACACCTCTCATCTCACTCACAGAAGAAGCACAAGGCCAAGACCCAAGACTTTGATTTTTCTCTATAAATAGGACTCTTGTAAGCCCTTGAGGCAGTGAGTTTTTTTATCTTTCAGCTTATATTAAGTTTGTTTAGCTTATTGTACTTCTTTTTAAAAGCTTTGTACTCAGATTTTAAGTTTAATGAAATTCATGTTTTTATGTAAAATTCTATTTTTAAGTTAATGCAATTTATGTTTTAAAAACGTTTGTTAAGCTCACATAAGCTCTTTTTATCTTTTACTTAAGCTGTTTACTTAAGCAATATAAGTTTGTCCATAGCTTATAGTGTTTTAAGTTAAATTTACTCAAAAGTCACTCAAAAGCTATTTTGGATGACAAGCCAGATTTGGAAGGGCTTGTGGGTTTTTACTAGCTTGTTTTAAACAAGCTAGAGCTTGTAGACAAAGCTCTTAAGAGCTTATTTGCCCTTGTTTAGAGCAAAGGGCAAGGTACTCTCTCCTTTTCATTTTTAGCTTAAAAAGTGCTTATTTCTTATTTACTGCTTATTTACTGTTTGTTTATGCTTATTCATGCTTAATTATGTTTGTTATTGCTTATTGATGCTAGTTTATAGTTTGTAGTCTCTTAGTTTAAGATTTAGCCAATCTGTCACTTTTTTAGTTAAAACTGCTTAATCTTTGTGGCTTATTTTCAGTGCTTATATTTGTGTTCTATTTGCTTATTTGTTCTTTATTAACCTTGTCCTTTATCTGTTTTAGCTTTTAATAACTTATACAACACTCTTGTAAGCTTAAAAATGCTTTTCAAACTTGTTAAGAGGTGTTTGGCACAAGCAGTACTAACCAAGGTTAGTACTGTTTGATAACCATTTAACCCTTAAGACAAGTTTGATAAGCTTAAACTAAGCTTATAAATCCGTTTTTATAAGTTTACAAAGTTTAAAATTCATTTTTAAGGTTTTTAGTAATCATGGCTTGAATCTGTTTGTGGTTCATAAGGATTATACACAGCTTATTTGCTTTTTTTTTTTAGGTTCTTATTTAAACGTCTTGTTGGTATTGTTTTCAAGCTTGGTTATAGCCTAAAATGCAGTAGAAAGAACTTGGTTTAAGTGTTCAATTGTCCTTTGTTTTAAATCAAAACCTATCAAAGTTTTGCAAGTTTATTTTCAAAGTTAAAAGTCCCATTTTCATTAGTAAATTTAGGTAAGATAAAGTTTGTTTTAGGATCTAAAATTGATAGTATAAGATCTTTAGATATAGAAGGTAATCTGTTTTAGCTTATTTCATAATTTAGTCTTCTATTACTAGCTTAATCTTAGGCCTGCACTTTACCAATTTAGCTTGTTATAAAAAAGTTTGTGAAAAAACCAAAAAAAAAAAAAGCAGTTTTAGGGTAAACAGCCTTTTTCATTTGTCATTTTCTAGCTTATTAGTTATTTAATTTGCTCAAATTTTGCTTATTCTAGTAGCTTATAGTAGTAGTTTGATCTGTTTTGAACTTTTAGGGTTTAGCTTATTGGTTAACTAGCTTAAAAAATAGCTTAAAAGTACCCTATTAGGCTATTTTAAGTGTCTTTTTAGCCAAACTGCTATTTGCTTATTTGAATGTTTCAGCTTATTGAATTGCTTAAATTGTGTTTATATTTGCATATTAGGTTAGGTTTAAGACCCTTGTAGCTTATTTGGCTTAGGTTTGAGCTTATTCAAGCTTATAAGCTAAATTAGTTTAAGGCTCAAAGTTTTTTTAGTTCCTTTTAAGTTAAACTGTCTTAAAGCTTTAAGATACCTTCCAGCTTATTTAATTTGCTTATTTTTAGTTAGAAGTGCTTATTAGGTGTAGGTGTGTATCTGTTTTAGCTTATTTCTGTGCTTATTTGTGATTTTTATAAAAAAAGCTTTTGTTAAAGTTGGTAATTTAGCTTATTAGAAGCTTTTGCAAAAATAATTTTCAAAAAATAAAAACGTTTAAGAGTATAGGGAGGCTTCAGTTTCGAACCCGGGACCTCAACCATAACTCCCAAACGTTTTACACACACACTCCACTACCACTCGCCCTTGGGTCTTTTTCGATTATTGTTTGACAAATTTAATATTTAACACCTTTTTACCCCTTTAAGCTTTCAGCCATTTTCTGCTTATTTCTAGCTTATTCAAATAAGATGTTGGGCTAATTTTATTTTTCATAGGATTAGTATTGTCTTAAGCACTTTTCTTGAATTTTTCAGAATTTTCCAAATTAGTTTAGTATTTTAATTAATTTTTTAGATTAAATAAGTTTTTAATTCATAATAAATAAAATAAAAGTCAAAAAATATAATTCTTTTTTTTTAAAATTTTCTTTTATCATTTAGGACCTTTAAAAATTAAATTTGCTTTTGTAGGGTTAAAATTTGGAGATTTAGGTTTTTAAAGCTAGGGTTTTGATCCCGTTATCGTTTTTCGTGTTTTAACTTTAATTGCTTTCGTTTTTAGCTTGTTTTTAGTTGATTTTGCATATTAATTGTAGAAATAGAATCAAAAAAAAAATTGAATCATTCAATCACGCGATCACGAACTTAATCACGATTCTCAATTCACGCCTCATCGGGAAACGACCCAGGAAGGTTTTGGATTTTACTTTGGATAAAAGTAATCTCTTTAAAAGCCTTACGGAATACTTACACTCTCTTCTTAATTGATATTTTGATACTAGTTATATATATATATTATATATTATATATAGGCTAAGTATAGGAATCAAAGATCCTCCAATGTGGTGATGGATCATGCTGGAAGGCGTTCAAGGTCAAGTGAGTCCATAAGTATAAGGAAATCCTTGAGGCGTTGGTTTGGATCCTCAGACCGAAGTCTGTGGAATGAGCATCTGTTTTGCACCAACCAGATGGTGTCAGATCGAAGAGGTACCACATTTTTTCCTACGGGGAGCTCAATTGTATTCCTATAGCCCTCGTGGCTAGGTTTAGAGTAGTCTCATAGAGTACGGATAGGATTCTCGTCTTCTATGGTGGTTGATGAGAATGAGTTACGAAACAAATAGCATAAAGAAAAGATAGACCACAAGAAAGCTAATATGCAGAAATTAAAGTCTCACTTGAAAGGATTCAAGCAGTAGAACTTAGCTAAACTATTATCAGAACCTAACTATTCCCCAGGTGGCGGCACCAAAAACTTGATGTGCGGTTGTCGTAGGACTTCTACACGAGAAGTTTTACAACTCCCTAGGCAGTGCACCTAATCATTGTAGTGTAGTATAGGCAAGACTCAGGGTTGTTTATCATTCACTCGAGGAATAGGTTGGGAAGGCTTGATCACGGTCTAACAGAATTCTAAAGATTGAGGGAAGATTATTTTTGTATTTTATGGAAAGCAGTAAAATCATATAATTGGAGGGAGGTTTGGTTTTAGCTATTTAAACTAAATAACAACTACGCTACTGGTGATAACAATAAGATAAAAGATTGTGTTCATTTAATCATGTATTACTCCCTAGATTGCTTCTCCTAGTGTTGTTGCCTTGTCACACTTGTGATGATCTATGTAACTATTTTCTAAGTCATGAACGAATTACACGAACCCGCCGTCTACTTAGTATCCCGTTAGAGCAACGCACCTGTAAGGTAGTATGAAGACTATTACAAGGCCCCTAAGAGTACACTAAGTACATGTGAAATATATTAAGAGTGGATCAACCATATTAGGGGGCAAGGTAGTATGAAGACTGTTACCCGATGGTATCCTTTCTACACAATCATGTTTTCCTAGACATATCAACAACGATACAGACAAAAGCTGGTTTTCTAAGACCTAACATGCACATCCATCACAAGAAGCAACATCACTAAGATCTACATTCTAGGTTTCATACAATCATAAACAAACACAATAATAGGTTTAGCCAAGCATGTTAAAGATTAAGCAAGAACAATAAATAATCACACAACACATAGACATATTGAATATTATGTAAACATTACTTTGATTAAAACATGAATTGGATAGAAGTACAAATAGGGCATTATAAGGCCCTAAAATCGTCCTCCTACAACACTGCTAAACAACTAGGGTTCATACCCTATTTTTATTCTAAAGTTACACACTCAAAACCCTAAATCCGGGTTTGTATATATAAGAAAATCGACGCGACGGCATCGTGTTTTAGTCGTGACGCCGTCGTAAGTAGAATCTTCTAGATCTACGTATGAGTCGGTGCGGGCTGACGCCGTCTTGAAATGTTGTGACGCCGTCATGTATTCAAGAGTCTTGGTGTTGGTCCGTAATCTTGTCTGTTTCTTCTCCAAATGAGCCCAAGTCACGTGTAAATCTTCCAAATGTCTTCCAAATGAGAAATACCTGAAAAGGAACGATTAAGTACCTATTTTGGGCATAAACACACGATTTTGAGGGTTAAACGACCTCAAAAAAGTGTATAAAATGACACCTCATCAATATGCTTGAAGAACGTATGTTGTTGGCAAAAAACAGTTTTGATAGGTTATTTCAATGACATTTGTCTCTTTGGCACGACAGAGCAAATTGCTTCTTTAGTTCAGAAGTAACACGATGGTAAATGGAAATGACAAGTGTAACGAGAGTATCGCAAGTAAGTTCTTACATATGTACTACTATTGATAGCATCTGTTTTTGATAGAATTGTTCAAATCATAATTATTATCCTCATATTTTCAGTGAAAACGGGATATGTAGATATGAAGTTTTGTTAATATATGGAATTGTTGGCAAAACACTTACCGACAAGTATTACGAGGTGATGGTGTGAGATATGAACATGAGATGGTTTTCAGCTTCGGATCATTTGCCACTGTTTAACCTCAAACCTAACTGCATAGTTTTATGTTAATTTACAAGGTTTATTATCTAATGCTTTTTTAGTAGAAGATTAATTTACATTTGTTGTTTCTATTTTTCTTAGTTTGTATCTATGAATAATATAACAAATAGATGATTATTATTTGTAACATTTCTATCGGAGAAGCATTTGGGCGCGAAATATAAATTCATCTTTTAATGCCTTGTTTAAGACCTTTACCGTATTGAAACTCTTCCGTAGGACAACCATTCACAAGAATCGAACCTCTCGAGGAGTTAAGACAAAATTGAATCCATTTGCACCACTTGTCACCAAAACCAAATTTCCTAAGCACTTCACCTAAAAAATCCCATCTAACCGAGTCATATGCTTTCTCAAAGTCGACCTTGAAGAAAAGCGCTTGCATGTGTTTTTTTAGAATAGATTAAATGCCGTTAGATTATAAACACTCAAAAGTCAAAACAAACCTGCTTTACCACTTTTTGCATGTGTTTTTTTACCAAGTATACCAATAAAACTATAAAACTATGCTTAACAAAAACATATTATTAAAACAAAACTTACAAATGACAAATTAGTATAAAGTATTGATGTCTATAATATCACAGGCATGACGTTTGTGAGACCTAACGAATTGAATACTATTCTTTTGGAAAAGTCATTGCGCCTCGGTCAATATATAGCAGTAATCAGCTCTAAAATTGTCGACTGCGACTCCTTATAGGATGAAAGAAAATATTGACACTCGTTCTTGCTGGCATCCTTATATTAATAAAAAATGATACATACTATAATAGTAATAGTAATGTATATATATAATAAAGAGATGACTCTGTATCTTTCTTTTATATAATAAAAGAATTACATCATTTCGAAGTTTCTTATTAAATCTGATCTTATAAAGAAATTGGACTAGTTAGGTCGCTTGATTTTGTCACGTAGGAAAAATCGTACAATCTGATTGGTTAAAAAAAATCACAATTGAAACAATTTTGATCAAACTTCAAAAAATTGATAGAGAAATTTGATGGAGAAAAAAAAAGATATAAAAATATAGGGGTCAAATTTATGAAAAACAAAAACATAAAAAAAGAAAAAATGAGCAATAAAACTTTAGTGGTTGAATTTTAAATAAATCATATGGAGTTAAGTGAAACTTATAATTTTTTATATTTTTTAATAACTTTAGAAAATAAACAAATACCCCATTATACTTTATACATTTTAGACTTTATACTTTAAAAATACAACATATATAAAATCTATTTAAAGTTTATATAAGAATATAAGAAAAAAAAAATTAAACTCGTATATTGTGTACAACATGATATTAATAGATAAATTTAAACAACAACATCAATATCAACACTCATGTGAGTTAAACAAAGTTAAATCTTTCATCTAACAAAACCTTTACAAAATATTAATCGATATTAATCAATGTTTTAAAAGCGGTTTTTTCATTGACCCGATCGAGCCATCGGGTCACAATTCAACTGGGTTCTTCGGCATAATCCGGCTTCCCGTCACCCGACCGGAATTCCACAGTTTCACCCGACCGGGTCAACGCGGGTTTTAAACACTTATATAATATGTAATGATTTTTTATTTAAAACGAATTAAGATCCTATTGTCAAGATCGGGATCCTATAAGATCCTAAGCAAGCAAAGATCCTACGTAGGATCTGGATCGTTTTTGCTTTGCAGTATCCTAAAATCGTAAGATCCTAAGAACAGGATCGGGATCTTAACAACCATGCATTAAATGCGTCTAAACCTAAAATTAAAGAATACAATTTAAAAAAATTATTGTACAAGTCAATTATACATTGCAATTACTTTTCTAACAATTAAATGCACCTAAAACTTAAAATTAAGAATATAAATTTAAAAAGTAATTGTACAAGAAAAGAAACACATTGTACAAACTAATTCTCAAATTTAAAACATTAAAAATTAAACATTACAACATTTAAAGCACACAAAATATAAACTAATTAAATACATTAATTAATGTTATTATTAAAGCACTTTTAAAATGAAAAACATATGTTATTATATATATATTGTACAAACCAATAAAGGACATGTGATGGTACACATGGTTTTGAAACCGACCGGACCAACGGGTTCAACCGAAAACTAGAGTTGCCATCGATTCGGCTAGCCAATAAAAGTGGTCCAGAAATGAACAGGAAAGCACCGGTCGAAACAGGTAATAACGGGTGAACCAGCCCAGACCAATGATCATTTTCTTTTTCTTTTTCTTTGGACAATCGACTCATCATTGTTATTTTGTTGGTGGCTTTACTTTAATCACTGGGTACTCGCCGCCGCAACGCGCGAGTACCCTTGTAGTATTCAATTAAATATTATCAAATGGTCTGTATGGCTTGCTCATACCGTCATTTTGTATTTATTTTATAAAGGACAAAATGCATTTTAGTATCTTGAATTTGTCTAACCGAGTCTTTTCATACCCTATAACTCTAAAGGTATAGAATAGTACCCTCAACTCGAAAACTAGGATTTCTTAGTACCCTGACTCAGTTTACCTTACTTACACGCTTTTCACGTGACTTTCTCCATTAATTTTTTTTAACAATAACTTCAAAAATACGTTTCTAAAATATCAAAATAAGTGATAAAAACGAAACGTCGTACTACCCGTTACCAAGGCTATGCAATACGGAGTACAAGGCAAAGAACACATCTATTCACCACTCCTAAATCAAATTGATCTTGTGAAAGGTAAGTTCGATGTTGAGATTTGAGTGAGGAATAACACAAAATTCATGCCATTACAGTTTGTGCCAAATTTCTTATAAATAACATGGGTTTTTCTATCATTTACTTATCAAACCAAAATCTACCAGTAAACATGACAACGGTTAAGTACATGTTCTTCACGATTCTTTCATCGTATTGATCTCTGATCTTGTCGCTATTAACTGGGAGTGATTTTAGGGCTTCGATTTATCCGTCCCCTTTTATCATTGTGATCCTTAGTAACCGGGGGTTGTGATCTATTCGTTGAGAATATCTGTAATCCTTTTTTAATTGATTCGACGAGTGCTTTAGGTGCGTTGTTCGTTAAGGACAAATGTTTTAACAGTGGGTAAAACAAAGGGACTATTTACAAATTTTCACGGATCGCTTCTGCAGTGACAGGTAAACAGAAGGGACTTTTTCTGTACATTTTTGTTAAAACGTTAGTCATTAAGGACTAACGTTGCAACGGAACGATAACCCAATGACTATTTTCTAACTTTTGTACTAGCAGTAGTAACTACTTAGTATATTTTCAGTCTTCATCTCTGAGCAGTCTTAACTTCTATTAGCAACAATAAATTTATGCTAACAGTACTAATATATACTAACAATAGTAACTAGCAGTAGTAACTTTTACACTACTAGTACTAACTACTTAGCATAATTTTTATTAGTATTATTGATAAGTGTAAAATACACATATCTGTTTGTACTTAAAATAGCCCAATTAAACCCAAAACAGACCAAAAATGGCAAAAATATGCTTGTATTTGTGTTTTGTGTGTGCAGGTATGGATATATCAGAATTCACAAGAAAACCATCAAAAACAAGCAAGCATGGACACGAGAACGGAAGAGTGAACAAAAGCCGGAAGCAAAGCTAGGAAAAGTCAAACCGTCAGTCAAAGTGGTCAAATCATGGTCAACAAAAGTCAACAAGACCCAAAATATTCCATTTAAAACCCTCAACTTTTAGAAAAATCCATAAATGGTCCCTAAGCCTAATTGGGCCTCACCCGGATCCTAAGCCCAATCCCTAGCCCATTCACTCTTTTTATAAACCACAGGGACCAATCTTGCATCATTCCAAACTCCTTTTACACTACAAATGGGAAAAACTAAACACAAGGACCAAAATTGCAAATAACCCAAAGTTTAAAATTATATTACCCGTTTTTAGTTGTAAAAGGGCGCGAAGCCTTTTTACTATTCATCGTCCCCTACATTTCACCCCTCGGTAAGAACAAAGGGCTTTCCAAAATTGATGGGCAAGATAGGTAATTCAAGTGCTCATTTACAAGATAGCAAGGAGAAATTAGTCAAAACAATAGGCTCTCACTAATCACTCAAGTGAGGATCACACGTCAGCAATGGTGAAAGCACAAGGGTTGATGAGATTTTACACTAAACTCACTCACACATCTAACACACTGTCACATCAAAGAAAGACACGCTGGCAATCCTCTATCACACACAAAATGATCAAACGGCTCAAATACATTTGGCAATGATTGGAAGAATGGAAGGTGGAGATTAAGAGGAGAGAGGGAATGACTCAAACTCCTAGAAGCTTCAGCTTGACACTATAAATTGGCTCTCACCTCACACACACAATCAACAAGTTTTCTAATAGCTTTTAGTTTAGCTTAATTTTGTATTTTTTTAAATGTAATTTTCCTTAAATGTTTTGTAATCTACTTTTTAAGTAATGTAATCAGTTTCTTTTATTAATGAAATTCAGTTTAAAGCTCTTTAAATCTTACTTTTAAGCTCTCAATTATTACTAATAAGGTCCTATAAGCTCAACAGCTCTCATAAGTCTTTAACCTTATGATTTGAGCTTAACTTAACCTTAATCATACTTGAATCAAATTACCAGCCTAAATTACCTTAACTTGTGGAAGAAAGCTTTTGGAAAGGGAGCTTAAAATGGATGAGCTCCCAAGGACTTAAACTAGCTTATTCACATGAATAAGCTAGAGCTTGTAGCTGTTATTTTACTATTAGCTTCTGTTTAGCTGAAGCTTAAAGTAAGTTTCCTTTTAAATTATTATATCTTTAAATTCTAGCTTATATAGTAGTTAAAGTGCTTATTAGTTTAAGATCTGCTTATTTGTTTATACTGTCTGCTTAATTGTGCCTTTTGCTTATCTCATTGTGCTTTCTAGTTATTTATTTACATCTGTCTTTAGTTTATTAGTTATAAATCTTAGTTGACTTCATTTTTGTCTTAAAAAGCTATAAAAATCCAAAAAAGTAGAAAATATAGTAGATCTTTGATTATTGCTTATTTAGTTGATTAATCATGTTTGTTAAGTTAGATTTAAGCTAAATAATGTCTGGGATCATAGTTTAGATTAGTAAAATTTATTTTGAAAGCTCACTTTGAATCTGTCTTAGCTTAACCATTTCTGTCAAAATGGTAAATGAGTGTTTGGCATAAGCAAGTTTGACCATTAAAAGTCAATTAAATTTTTGCAAAACACTTTGGTCAGTTGAGTTTTCATTATAAACTAATATTGATTCAGTTTTCAGAAGTTAAATTGTTAAAATGAATAAATTAGAGCTTATCTTCATAGTGTCAGCACCAGGGCACTTTTTAGCTTAAATTAGGATTACTTATAGTTGTTCTAGGATCTCTAGGCTCTGTTTGTGCTTGTTTTATGTTCATACACATTTAATAGAGTGTGTCTAGTGCAGCTAAAGCTCTTAGGTTTGGCTGCATTTTGGTCTTTGTGGTATAGCCAATTGCACCAGTAGTACTAACATCAGTTAGTACTGCTGATCTTTAAGCTTCATTTTAGGCTAGATAAATTAGGAATTAGAAGCTTAGATTTAGGATTGTTTTAGTTTTCATATAGCTTAGGATTAGTCACTGCTTATTTTCCATTTCCAACTTCATTTGCTAGCTTAATTTTTGCTTAAAAAACAGCCAAAAACACCAAAAACAGTAGGTTAAATATTTAGTTTCTAAAAATCTGAATTCTAGCTTAAGGTAGTAGTTTTTATTGCTTAGATAGCTAGTTTATAAGTAGCTTTATTAGTTTTTAGAAGCTCATAATCTAGGTTTGTTTTTTGAGCTTTTTAGCTTAATTTGATTTTGTGCAATTTAGCTTAATTCCTGAGTTAGCCATTTTCATAATCATTTTCAATAGCTTAAAATTGTTTCCAGCTTTTGTTTTTTTCCTCAATTAGTTTAAGCACATCTTAGGGAGTTTAGAACAGCTTTTAGATTTCACTTTAAGCTTATTTTGAGCTTTTTATAGCTTATTTAGTAAAAACCAAGGATAAGCCCTTGTTTCTGTAATCAGCTTAATAATAAGCTGTTTAAGAGCTTATTAGTAGGTTTCATGTAGCAACTGCGAGATTTGATCAGGTTAGAATGTGCTCTTAGATTCTAATTGTGTGTTATTTTATGTGAATTTATGTGATTTGGTGATTATTTGACTAGAAATGAGAAGTTATGAGCGTGAATGAGATTATTTTAGAAATTTGATGATCATCTTATCATATGAGCATGAGATTTTGAGCAAGTGTGAAAAGAAATATGGAAGTTATGTGTAACTTTCCATATTTAGAAAGCGAGTTTAGAAATGAAAAGTTATTTTTAGAAAGCGTGGTAATTTACGTTTAAATAAAAAGGTATAGTTAAATGGACTTAAATAATTACAAAAAAATTTAAGGTAATGTTTAAACAAAACTAATTAATAAAAAAATAAAAA